>CACVKI010142339.1:47139-110954 GCA_902732785.1 Trichogramma evanescens | reverse complement strand
AGGTTTGAATTTCGCGCCAAAAATTTTGAAAAAAATACCAAGTTGTAGCCCTTGGAAAAACTAAATTTTTAAAAAAAAATTCAACCCTCAAAAACTCAGATAGCGTGATATATATTAAAAAAACTGAAAATTACGTTTGTATTTTATTTGAGGTTATGTTAGGCTCTAGGACTCTAAGAATTTACCCAAAAGTATATTTTTACATGTAGTACATGTAGGTATTTTTTTCATTTCAATTTGGTTGGGGGCAATTTTGACCATCTTACCCGGCTAGGCCCTTTGTATTTGTATGTACTTCTTATGTATGAACGTATATTATGAAATTCACGAATACGCAATCGTCACTATGCAGAGCTGCATCATGAGCTTGTATGTATCCAATCGAGTTTGTGTATCCATACACCAAAGGCCATTAAATCATTATTAATTAAAAAACTCGCACTCAATGTAGAAATGGTGACACTTCAACATGACGCGATCAGTTTATCATTTTCAAAAGAGAGGACTTTATATATTATAAAAATAAAAGCGTCTCCAAAATAAGAAAATGTTTTACGTGCCACAAAATGTTTGTAAAACTCAATATGCATCTACTTCAAATTTACTAAATATTTTTTTATATAAATTACAAATTATTGTATATCTATTATTTGATATTAATAAAAATTCATTTGACATTATAAAAGCAAACAGTTTATTTCAAAAAAGGTCAATTTCTTCAGTTATACGATGTACTTTGTTCAGTGTAAAAATAAGAAGAATCAAAAAAGGATAAACGGCAAAGAGTTATTTCGCGTTTACGCATTAATTCGTCGTTTTTTTTTTCACGCTCGTGGCGCAGAGCATGGATAATTTGCATAATTAGCTATGTGTAGCTTCTGACAAGCAGTGCGCAGAGAGCAGCACCGACGGCGCTCGAGCCCGTTTATTTATTCTTCGCAGGCGACAATAAACTTTTTTTATCCTCATCGAAGATTGAAAATGTGCTCGCGCGCGAACGTCGGCAAAAGAAAGATGATTCATACGATCGTTACACGACTGCTATATAATGTTACAAGCGCGTCCGAAGTATACAGTTGTATATTGCACGAACGATGCGCTTCAAACCTCTCTTTCTCTCTGTGACATGTAATACGTTTTAATGCGCTCCGTGTAATAGATGCTCCGCGCGGCGGTGGCGTACCGCTTTTCACAAACGAACCAAAGAGTCATTACAACACTCATTACATGGAAATACGGTGATAAACGCGTCGATTTTTGTCGCAGTATGCTGCTACCTGCGCATAGCTCGCGACAACGAGAGAGACTGTGCCGGCAGTAGTATAGTGTCGCGCGATCGGCACTGCACGGCTCGCTGAAGCGCGACCACGCGTCGTTCGATAGCGAATTGCGACGGGAAGTCACTGATGCACTGCGCCGCTGCTGTCGCTATCTGGAAATTGGTGGGCCCCCCCGCGTCATCGATCGTTATATTTATCGTACGCCCCCTAGGCGCGCGCTCGTTATTTGTCATGCAGTCGTCCAGAAAACTCTTATACGTCGTCGCGTTTGTAGGTCAGCTAGTCGCGACGCGCGTATACGTACACACGCGGTCCCTGAGCTGTAATATTGATTAGTCGGAATTTTGTTTCGATATTTTTTTTTTCGTTCGTTCGATCGTTGATTACCTCGACTTTCGGATAATCGAGTACACACTCGGTTGGCTAATTTTCTCATTTGCCCGAAACCCATCCTACATATGTGTATCTGTGAAGTTGCAATAGCATACGAGGAAATGATGTAAATGTTGATGCGTCGATGCTTCGCGTCCCTTGGGCGAAGAGATAGAGACGCTCCGAATTGACGTAGTAATTACATGCGTCTATTGGCCCATGTGTCGTTTTGCAATCTAATTGTCGTCGCGCAGGCTATGCACTTATGAACGAGTGGTTGGATTCCGAAAAAATATAAAAATTTTATCATCAACGCTTGAGATATTGCAAAAAACGCATGAAAATATTCCGTAGGACCAGGTCCTAAACTGGCCATTCAAGTTGAAGCTCGCAAGCTTCGTTACGAAATCGCGCGCCACAGCTAAAAGCACTAGCAGAAAGCTGAAAGCTCCTCGTCATGCGCATGAGTCGTGCAGTCTCGACACTCGCATACGAGTATAGACAGTAACGCATACACATACGCGCATAATCATAACAACTCGCAGAAATGCACTACAATAAGCTCGATCGATGCCAGAAATAGCACGTAGTAGTGCGGCCATGTCGCGGCGTCAGCTTTATCCGTCTAACCTACGGGTCGTCGTCGTCGTCGATGCAGGCAGAAGAAAAATTGCATCGCGCTCGCTCTTTCGCTGACATTCTCGAATTGCTCTAAGCTCGTGCGCGCGTCTTTGGCAGTTAATTATAAAATTATTATGAGCGCATAATTTGAAACGACTTCGTCAACACAAGGAGGAGGAGGCGGAGAAGGAGGACCACGGAGTGCACTAATGCAGTTGGACGAGCGGCGCACGAGCGAACGCACGCTTACACGTGAGTGGAAAATTTTTCCTGCGATTCATCACATTGCCCGGTTGCATCGGTTTTTATTTCGTTTTCGTACAATATACGCGCAGAAAATTGCCGAGTCGCTGGCCTTGAATCGGGTCGAGCGAGCAGAGTAGTAGAGCCGTGGATGCATGCCTATAGATATGTAAAGTGTGTACGATGTTATGATCACCCGCGCGCGCGTGCCGCCGCATTATAAAGTCACACAGCGTTTAAAAATCGAATGAAAATCAAAGACTTTTCAGGCTCGACTTTTCTTTTGCACAAAAAAAAGCTTTCATCGAAGCTTTTTGTCGCACTTGTTGTGGAATCGAGTTAACGCGTACTCTCTTTGATCAATTTTTTCTTCTTCTCGACTAACGTGATTACGTTTCGTTGATGGATTGAATCGATCTTGTTTAAATAGTCGGCAATATATACGAAATAGCGAGGTGTTTTTGGTTAGGTACTGTACATTGTGAATTTAGCCTCGCAGTTGCAACATCGATTGCAAACATTTTCGAAATGCATTCGATTTCAATTAATATTACTGTATTTTAATTTAATTGAGTAATAATACGTATTGTTTTCAATTAATATTACCGTATCGATCCTTGGCAAGTAACATTTAATTTTATTGTGTAATAGTATTGACCGCGACAAACAAAAACAACAATTACTTCACTGACAAAAAATTGACAAATTGTATTTCGATGCTTTCACGTGATATATCGGTTAAAATTTTTTGCAAACGTGTCTATGACACAGGAAGGAGCCTTTTATTTTAGCCTTTTTTTCTTTGCCGCGGCTGCACTGTTAGTTTCTCATCGGGTTTGCCGACCGGAGAAAAAAGTCACAGAGGCAAATAAAATTCATGCAAAAACCACATTTCCTCCCGAAGGTCACCCCTGACGTATATATGCAAACCTGTATAATATCCGCGTGCGCGAAGCTACATTTTTTCCTTTTTCTATAATAATAATCTTTCCGTAGAAACTCGACTATAAATGCAGCTTTTGCATCTGTATGCCCTGACGTGTATTGTTTTCATTAGCCTAGACACAAGGTATAAAGTTTTATATCTTCACGACCCGATTGCATACATAATTTTTATCGTTTTTTCTGTCACTTGCTGCTGAATTATGTCTTTCCAAGTAAGGCATTATAAAGAGGAGAGAAAAAAGAGTAGCTAAAGCAACTGCTGTATAAATGCAATTGTAAAGACGTTCCCTTTGGGATGTCACCGTAAGGATTCGTTCAAAAAGCCATAACCGGAATGACATGCATTGATTCTTCTTCTGGACCGAACGTACAGCACTCGCACACATACACCAGATAGCGCAGTGAATAATGGGATCCGAGAATGACCTCATAAATAACTCATACGTTATAGAGAGACAATCTCGAAAAGACAATGAGTTATATCGCGCGGAGCAAGTCATTTCATCAAACACTTTATTTGTAATTTTGCTAAACTTCGATATTTATTTTCTCGTTTTTTACTGTTCGCGTGCGAGCAGCGACGCGATGTTACGCGCGCGTTCAAGGAATGCATTATATACGTTTAATTCTGTAATTTCAATCAAGATACCGATAAAATAGATCTTAAGCCTTGATTGTTGTCGGTTTCACTATATATCCTCGGGACAAGCCAAGGCAAGTAGCATATGGCGATTGATATTTTTAGCCGCGCGCGAGAGATGCAATTGAAAAAAACACCATACCGAACGGATTCATGATCGTCCGGCGCAGCAAAAAAAAGTTTAACGACACAATTAACCAAGTACACATTCAGCGAGGCATTTTCCTCGTAAATCAGCTGCACACGATAGTAAAATTTCGTCGATGAAAATCAAAATACACAACAATATTACAGACCGAGTGAAATTCTCTGACGTATATTAGTGCAGTACAGAGGAAATTTCGCAGATGACAATTTGTCAAATAACAGTCATAATAAACACGCGGATAGCAACCGGCATCAGCGTTGGCATACGTCGCGTGCTTCGCGTTGCTGCTGCTGCAGCAATATGTAATACAAGCCGCATTTATCTGCATGCGATTACATAGATATATAACCGAATTATCTAATCTCGCCGCGCGATGCCCTGCAATGTTTATTATAAGCGCAATAATAAACGCACGCACATATTTCCACGTAATACATTTCGGAAGCGAAATAGCTAATTGAAACCCGACGAAATGCCGCGAATTGCATACATCATACATGCGAAACCGAGGATATTATACGCGAACAATTATTCGCGGAGGCAGAAGCTCGCTCGGGCGCTCTCGAGATAATTGACATCGAGAGATAAAAATCGCAATGGTACACTCGACGCGTTTAGCGAGTTTTCAACGCGCCGCGCGGAATATAGGAGGAAAGAGGAATCGAGCGCGGGGAAGGGATCGTGCTGCACAGTGCCGATCGCGCCAAGTTTTATCAATCCACGCGGCTTTGTTGCAAATGTATGCCGGTTTTACTCTTTAAACGCTCTGCAACTGCAGCGTCGACAGCATCAGCGGCAGCAGCCTAGCTCGCGCATAATATATAGCCAGCTATACAAGCGCGGAGAGCCCCCGAGAGAGCCGCAGCAGCGGCTTGTGCATGTGCAATCCTACTCTGTATCAACACGTGTGCGCCGCTGTTTGCTCGCGTGCGGGTGTCTCGCTATTCCGCATTGGAAAATAGGAGCCTACATACATAATACGAGCTGCGCGACGATATAAGCGGCAGTGGCGGCGAGTTGCACAAAGTGCTAAAAGAGAATATACGCGTATTATGCGCTCGCGCGAGTCAGTGTGGGTACGGAGAGGTTCGATATATAGTGGTATTGGTATATTGTGTGTATATAATAGTCGTAGTGGTGCTGCTGCTGCAGCTCCTTTATATATGACCGCGTGTGTACACAAGTGCGCGACAAATTGAAGTAGTTATTTGCGTTCCGCGTTGCTGGATAGACGAGAGCGCAGCACGGCGTATACATATTATATATCGGCTGAAGAGGCTGCTGTTGCTGCTGCTGCTCCTGAAGGAGCCAATCGAAGCAATAATTTGCTCTTCGATCATTGGTTAGTCCTTGTCATTTTTATTTTTTGCGGTTATTATGTAGTGGGTATACGGAGTTTTGTCCAAGCTCGAAAGCTACCGTGATTCACGCGCGCTGAGCCGAGCCGCGCACGCAGCACAAAAATTACCTCAGTTGTTTGCAAGACCAAGAGTTGATCGGTTCTTGAATTTCGATTCAAAATTGTGAACAAAGTGTGCGTATGATCTCATTCGAGCGAGTGGATGGTCTGACGTTTTTCTAATTGTGTTGCATCGAAGAGTCTTGCAAATATTGCATAATAATTATCTATTCCTCATTCTGATCGATTTGAATAATTATTTTCGTAAAATTAGTTTCAACAACGAAACGAAAAACAGTGCTGCTATCGATTACCACGCATATAAGAATCACGGCTTTATATGCATGATCATCACGATTTATGTAAGAACGTGAAACTATTTTTCCTCCTTTTTTTCCAGAAATTCAACGTGAAAAATAAAGCCATCGGCGGCAGGCAGCGAGAATGAAGGATCAAACGAGTCCCCTGACCACAGAGGCAATAAACGAGGCGGCTGCGACGACGATCGAGGACGTGACTACGACTCCGAGCGCGGCACCTACCAAATTATTATCCGAGGACGCGACGAGCGCAAACATCGAGAGCGACGAAGACAGCGGCTACCTGAACGCCTCGGATAATTCGCTCAGCGCCGACGACGTTGCTACGTGCGAAACTTCCATCAAGAGTCGTAGTAGTAGCGATGAGGAAACGAAGCAGCAGCACAATGACAAGCAGCCAAGCGACGACAGCAGTGGAAGCAATAGCAATGACGAAGAAAATTCCGCCGGCTCGTCGTCGTCGTCGTGGCGTCTGGATGTGCCGAGCAAAGTGGAAACTATGTCGGACGACAAGCTCGTCGAGATGCTCAAGTCGCTGGGTGAGGAATTCGAGAAACTACCCGAGCAAGTAGACAGGCGCAAATGGGCCAAGTCGAGGGTGGCCGAGCTCTTCGGCGAAACGCTGACGCAGCCGCTGCTCGACGTCGCGGCGGGCCATCTCATTGACGGCGACAGCGGAATAAGCATGGACCAGAGGCCCGACTGGCTCGATCCCGACAAGTTTCGCCGCGGCCAGATTTTCGCGCGCGACTACCAGTTCGGCATCTCCTACGCCGAGCTCATCTCCCTCTTCATGGTGTTCTCGTTCGAGGAGGGCCTGAAGCCCCTCATCATGACGTCGCAGTCCGGCACGCCGTTCACCGCCTTCAAGAGGTAATAAGCGGCGCGCGGACGTCGTCGCGTGCCAAGGATAATACACGCGTTCGCGTTTCGTAATTGTGCCGCGCGTAATAATTCCGCATTTTATCGTGCGTAGTTGAAAATTTTCGCGAAATAAGTAGGTCGATTTGCAAGGATCACTCGCACACGTCTATGAATAATTTGACCGAGTTACGTAAAATTTCGATCCGCTTCAAAGGACAGATAAAAACAAAGCTGATTGAGGAAAAAAACTTTTCATCTCATCGCGAGCATTATCCATTTCACGGATGACAAAGCGGAGCGCATTAATTAAAACGTCCTTTCAAACGAATTATTACGCGATTAAACAGTCCGATGATTAATATTTTTTGGCTCCTCCCTTTTGTTTATTCTATACGTTCCTTTTGACTGACGAATCAATCAATCGTGCTTATAAATACACACAGATACCTGTCGACCGGCTGTCGAGTTCAGAGCTGGTACACGTCCGACCCGTGGACCAAGGGCACCCAAGCCTACAGGGACATGAAAGCCGTGCGCATGATGCACGCGGCCGTGAGGAAGCGCATCGAAGCGACGACGATCCCCGAGTACGAGGCCAAGACGAGGATAGACGACGCCTGGTGCCCGACGCTCAACGTCATCCGGCGCGACTTCCAGTCCACCTGTCCGGCCCCTGCGCCCGGCCAATGTCCGTACATGGTCGTCAGTAAATATCCCGAGCTAAGGGGCAAAAAGCTGAGTCAGGGCGAGATGGCCTCGACGCAGTTCGCGTTCGTCGGTCTGGTCGTGCTGAATCCGAAATTTTTCGGCATTCACGCCAGCGACGAGGATCTGGAGGCTTTTTGCCACACTTGGAGAGGGATCGGATATTTGCTAGGCATCGAAGACGAGTGAGTAATCGATTAATATAAAAATTGCGGCCGGTATAAGAGACTATAAAATATCGTTCGAATATTTGCGTTTAGGTTCAATTATTGCCGAGGAACTTTGGCCGACGTCAAGCAAAGAACCATTGACTTCATCGAGTACTGGGTTAAACCGAATTTCCGACAAATCACTCCGGAATGCGAACACATGATGAGATGCGTCGTCGAGGGTCTTCAATATTATTTTCCCGGCTCCACCTACGAGACGTGCATTCTAGATTTGGCCTCGGTTTTGAATCTTCACATGCCGCGTTTGTACAATTCGTTATCCTATCAAGCTTGGATCAGGCACAATGTCATAAGGTATACACTAATTGAATTCCAATTCCGTCAATTATCGAATGATTTTCTATAAATTCCATGTTTTTGCTTGCAGAATGTACTTCAATTTCTGGAGTCGATTTTCCGGAATGCGGACTATGATGAACAATCAACTGAATCGATCGATAGAAAAAGCACGAAAATTCGACGACGAGAAGCTCAACAGCTTAAAAATTAAATCCGAAAAATTACTCGAGAGCCACAGAAACAAATTGCAACAAAATCGCGAGGCGAACGATATCGATCAGATACAAGTGGAATAATACAACGAGCCGAGAACGAGCAACAAAAAAATAGACTGTGATATATTACTTTATGTTATTTACACCTTTTTTCACTTTTTTTTCTATCCTCCGCCTCTGCAAGAAGGTTACTTTTTTTTCGTTAAAGGATGTTTCAGCAACAACAACCATACATTGTATATTACACGCTTCGCGATGGATCAAAACTTGCAAAAGATTTGACATGCGGTAATAAAACAGCGAACTTTACGATCCCTATTATGGAAAGTAGGCAACAATGATTTTGATGCGCGCGCTTAATGTATGCGTAATTTTTTTCTCCCTCCTCGACACGCACGGTCATATAAATCTTATGATATAGGATAAGCATAATTCATGGAACTCGCAACAACAAATCGAGCTCGAGAATCGTAAGTTTCGTTTTCCGAGATCATATTTCTCGCATAATTGAGCACCGCCAAGTTATCTTTATTGTTAAAGCAGAATCTTGCCAGGTATACACGTGTACGAAGAACTGAAGCAATAACTATATGCGAGCAGTGGGTCGTTGGAAAATTCGACGCATTGCGCGTATTTCGTCCGAGAGAGCAGTACATAGTTTGTATGGTCGCAAGAGCTCAAAAATAAGCGGGTTAACTGCGTTTGTGATTGATGCAGCTGCTGTCGTAAACACTATGTATAAAGTCGGCTGTATGAAAAGTAATACTTGCTGAAGCAATAATGTCATTGATTCGTTGGAGCACGTATTATTCATAAGATTGTAAAATATTCAATTAATTATATCGTAATATTTTTGATAACAAGCTTAATTTTTAAAGGATTGGGTGGATATTTTATTTTTATGATGAATATTGAATAAAATGATATGCAAAGAATAACATTCTTAATATACTACTTCCTATCTATTTTCCAATATTAATCAAGACCATTCAAAAATATCGACAATTTTTAACACGTTCATTTGAATCGCATACCCTGGAAGTTCTTGCATTATTTAGAATAGAATTAAGCAGATCAAATTTGAAGGATAAATATATCAATTTGGATTGTTTAATTGAAATAATTGTAAATTATTTAAAAGTCTATTAGTAATTAATACTTATCTGAAGTATAATTATGCAATTCTTTTATAATGTTTAAATACAAATTTTTTCGACGACTGATGATCCATTTTATTAAAGTTAAATTAGACTGGAATTAAGCTTTTAAGGAAGTTCTTATCTACAACTTCCTTGAGCATCGTAAAAACAAGTGTTACGTAATGCATGATACAAATCGAATTTTTCTGAAACGTGATTTCATATACGAGTTTGTCATAGACAATACTTCCATACAAAATCGTATTTAGCGCGATTGTAGAGTTAAAAAACATAGATGGCAACTTCGTCCACTCTACACCAAAGCTACTGAGATGACAGTCATTTGATTGTTTTCTAATATACTGCGCCTGTACAGTTAAAACAGCTGATCATAGTACAAATCGTACGTGTAAAGTGATTTAAATTGTAAGTTAATTTCTTGACATTTTTTATTTTCAAATTTAAATCAATTTTTTTGTTAATAAAGACTTGATTTAATTGTACTGTGTTTTATAATTATTTGAGGTTAGAGTAAATCATAAATTTTTACACCTTTTTTATTTGAACTGAAAATGAAACCTTCGGTAATGAAAGAAAATAAAATAAATAAAATTTTCTGAATTCGAATCAAAATTATTAAAACTAAATTATTCCTTAATTATTTACATTATTGTTTTACACCGTTAAAAAAGTATAATCTACGTTAAATTATCACAGTAGATTCACGATGATAACAAGTACAACGTTGATATTACTTAAATTTACGTAATGTGAATTTTTAGCAATATTCAAAATTTGATTCAGAGATTTATTTAATATATTTTAAATGTTTGATACTCAAAAGAAATTAGATGAGTAAATAATGAAATTTTAATGTTATTTACAATTACTTCTGTGATCACTTTTTGGAATAAAATAATCGTAGGCAAATATTTTGAGCTATAAATCAAAGCTTTGTACAGAACTATTGTTTGAAGTTAATTGAATTATTCTCTTTTCTATGTAAAATGCCTAATGAAAATAAATAAAAAGGATTTCAATAATTTTTCGTTCAAAAGATCATAAATAACCATGGATTCGAACGAGACTAGAAAAGAAGTTGAGAAAAGTCTAAATAAAATATTGGACGATTTGGAGACAATACAAAAAAATAAGCAACACGATTGGGCGTACGAGCAAATAAACAAAACTTTTGGTGCAAAATTAACGGAACCGTTGGTAGAAGTTCTGACAGCTCATCTGTTCGACGGCGAATACGAAGCAAACGAAAAGAAACCCTCATGGTTCGATCAGGAGAAATTCGACAGAGGACAAAAATTCGCCCAAGATCACATATTTTCGGTGCTTTTTGTCAACGTACACGCGCTTTTCATGGCTTTCTCTTTCTACGACAGCTTAAAGCCCATAATCGCCACTGGTAAATCCAGCACACCCTTTACATCGTTCAGAAGGTACGCAGCACGCAGTCGACTGTTTCGCTTGAAAACTCACGAATGAATATTTACTCATATTCGACCCGAGCAGATACAACTCTACGGGCGCCAAATTCTACAGCTGGTACACGTCCGATCCCTGGACCAAAGGGACAGATGCCTACAATAACGTCAGACACGTGCGCCGCATACACCAGTACATACGAGAAAAGATGTCGGCCATGTCGACCGATGAATGGACAAACAGAACGACGATCGATCCCGTCTGGTGTCCGGCTTTGAAAGCGACCCGCGCCGACTTTGACTCGGCTTGTCCGGCTGCGAGCGCCGAGCAGTGCCCCTACTGGGTATTCGAAAATCTGCCGAAGCTCAAGAACAAAAAGCTCAGCCAGGGCGAGATGGCCATCACCCAGATCTCCTTCGTGTGTTTCGTCATCCTGAGGCCCGAAGAGCTCGGCGTTCACGGGGCAACGGAAGAAGAGCTCGAGGCATTCTGTCACGTCTGGAGGACAATAGGATATCTTTTGGGTATCGACGATCGGTACATTCAACATTTTAACGATATCGCGTAACGAGCAATTTTCAAAATTGTCATACAAATCGAAATTTAACAGGTACAATTATTGTCGAGGATCGTTGGAAGAGATAAGGTCTCGCACGAGAGACGTTCTGGAATTTTGGGTAAAACCGAATTTGCGCATAGTCGAGCCTGGGTGGGAGCACATGATGAGATGCTTAGTGGAGGGTCTGAACTATAAAAGGAACGGAAAAGGTCTTGGATACGAGGCTTTGCTCGTCAATACCATGGAGTGCATGGATTTAGAAATGCCTAAAATTTACAACTCCATGTCGTTCAGCGATTGGATCGCTTATAAAATTTTAAAGTACGAGTATAGTCAAAGTTGCCATTAGTCGAGGAATTTCAGAAATTATTTTGATGGTCGATTATTATTTTACAGATTCGTTTTGGGTTTTGGCTCAAAATACCTGGGGCTACGTCACGTACTGAATAGAATGGTGGTGCAAAGTATGCAAGCTGTCCAGTCTTTCACCGACGACAAGTTCGAAGAATTGGAGAAGAGATCGCGAGAGACCCTCGAGTCGGGCGCCACCAAGCTCGAAACTGTGATGAATTCGATCGATTGATTTTCACAAACATTCGACTATATAGATTATATTTTTCACGAAAATAAGTTTTATACATGATTATATTTTTGTAACCCGATGATACTGTAAACAAAGTTGAAAAAAGGACAATAACTTTGTAACACGCAGTAGTACGATTGAATTTCGTAAACAACAATCCTCGTGCGCTTGTTTTTGTTTTTCCGAGCACAACGACCTATTGCGCCGCGCTTATTAGGTGTTTTAAACTGCGCAGCAAATTCCCCCTCGCGCGCGAGCAAATAGTTCTATGAATTCGAATTGAAACGATAAACATCATGACGTCGTTCGGTTGAGATATACACACCCACTTTACTTACCGTACACTTTTCGATTCAACCGGCGGCGGGGCTACGTCGTCGGCTCAGACACTCAGCAACAGCAACATATCGCGCGTGGCCGTTATGCGATAGTTTATGTTGTGTCTGAAGGCGCGTGTCGCGCGCGTACAACGGCATTACGCACGTAGTAATATGTGTGTACAAAAGCCAGCCAGCCACCCAACCAACGTCACGAGGCTCGTATCGTTCGATCTTGCTTCGCGATATCTCATTGGATGCGAGCTGGTCTGACGAGACGCACCAAATTTCAAATAACAAATGAATGGCCCCCACCTCGAGAGCCAGAACTGGCGAATGTCAAATTCAAAACTACTACTACTACTACTAGTACTATGTATAACGCGATTAATGCAGCTTGAATGTACCTGCCCTCGTCGTGAGTCAACAAACACCTCTATAAGCGATTGCTCTCGCGTGATCCCGAGCTTATTCACTCGAGCGATAAACAAGCTCGTTTTCTGCGATCGCGTGCGCTTGCTTGGTAACTCGAAAATAATCAACAACGACCGGGGGTTCATGCCAGAGTTCCTAGGTTATAAAATCAGCGAGCGCGAAAGGTGCCGAGGCAGTACAACACACACATACACAGCGGAATAGCGAGAGCGAGGCATATCGCATCGAATACTTACACATAGTTGATACAGTGCGCGCGACATAAGAGTCGGCTGCTTTTTGTTGTGGTCGGGCGCGGTGCTGCTCTACAATACGCGACACGTCAACCTCGGACAAATATAGCTAGATAATAGTCGGATCGCGACGTCTCGTCGAGACCATCGACGACAAAAGCACATATTTCGTCGTCGTCGTTCGGCTGCAAACTCCGTTTTCTGCAGCTGCTTGACTATCGCCTGAATAATCGCGCCATCGAGCTCGGACTCTCAGTGCATCGAGTGCCTTTTTATCAGTTCAGCGCGCAGACTCTGTCTGCAGACTGCACCTTTTATATATAATCTGTACTGTATTATATCTCCAGTTTGTGATAGAGGCGTAGTAAACGTTACAGAGTCCAACAACCCTTTGAAATTACCGACGACGAGCTAAAAAACGTTCAACGTTAATCAGATTATCATAGTGTCGTGGCTGTTTTAATTGTGCCAAAGTTACTATAAGAAAACTATACTAGACTCGACCTATACAGATACTCGACTAATATGCCACCAAGCAGATTGGATGCTGTTTATCGGAGCATACTGCTCACCAAGTTTTTCACCAAAGGATGGGGAGAACCAGAAAATTTGAGGAGGTAAGCCAACTCACTCCGACCTCACCTTTATTATTGACAAAAGCTTTTATGCAGTGGTTTCGTCGCTAGCGACGAACTTGACGCACTTAGGTTCTATAGATAAAGCTCATTGGGTGACAAGGTAAAAATTGAGTCATCCCGATTTCGCTGTTGCAGCAAGCATGAAAGTGCTTTTTTTATAATCTTAAAATGTATTTTTTTAATCTCTCATTGGTTCATATAATTCTGATTGGCTCAAACTCTTATTGGTTCAAATTGAATGCTATTGTAAAAATATATGTTACGCTTGACATATATGTCTGCTGACATATATTTACTTGTTGCTTTAGTTAGCCTATGTAAACATGCTTATTTTGATTTCTACTGATTCAGTTATTATTTTCATCTAGGATATTCAAGTTCCGGAAGGTAGTAGCAAATCGCGAAGCATGCTACAGTCTTATACCAAAAAATTATCCTGTTAAAATAACCAAAGTAAGTCATCAAAACTTTTAATTTTCTGATTTAAAGATTCATATTCAGATTGTAATATACATGACTCATTTCAGGATGAAGAATGGTCAGATTGTCATATTGTAGAAGGGCAATTTGAATCTCCTTTTGAAAAAAATCTACCAGGTATTATGCCTGAAGAAACCAAAACTGCTCACTTTCAAATGGTATTACCTAAACATTGGGAATCACAAAAAATCAAACCTATTTGCTTGCATCTAGCTGGTACAGGTGACCATGTAAGTCACTCTATAATGATTATAATATAAAATGATATTTATATAAATTCTATGCAATAATTGTGAATTACTATATTTGATTGCAGTACTTTTGGCGGAGAAGAACTTTGGTTGCCAAACCATTGCTTAAAGAAACAGGAATAGCATCTATTTTACTTGAAAATCCATTTTATGGTCTCCGAAAGCCAAAAGACCAAGTGTAAATATAGCTTGCATTTTTATAAAATAGAATATTTTGAATATTGAAATTAAAAATTATAATTTTTGCAGGCGGTCTAGTTTACACAATGTATCAGATATTTTTATCATGGGAGGATGTCTTATTATGGAGTCAATAGTCATATTAAATTGGCTTGAGCAGCATGGATATGGTCCCTTAGGTCTAACAGGACTTTCAATGGGAGGACATGTAAGGATATATTTTTAAAATTTAATACATATATTTTTTAAAGAAATGATGTATTAAAAAACTCATATTTAATTTTAGATGGCATCACTGGCAGCCACTAATTGGCCAAAACCAATACCCTTAGTTCCTTGCCTATCATGGTCTACAGCTTCTCCAGTATTTACTCAAGGTGTCATGAGTGCATCTATAAATTGGGCTTTGCTAGAATCACAGTTTTTCGAAAACGAAGCTTACCAAAATGATTTAGCAAAGATGGTCAAAGTTGTTGACCAAGATGTTAGTATTAAAATATTTCTTAATGTAACCACTAATCTTTTTAAGATTTTTAACTCAAATTATTGTTTATTCTAGGATGCATTTTTAGCGGGACAGCATTTTGCAAAACATTTTCCTGCAAGTATGAAAAGATTAAATAAAATAAAAACTGAGTCAAATTCAAATGTTAATAATAATAATTCAAACGGGACAGTTGCAATGCCAAACGGAACCTATTTGACAAATGGCAATGGTAATGGGATAGATACCCAGCAATGCTCAGAAGAAAAAGAAGCTGCAAAACTTTTTCCATTGAATCTCATTACGAACAAATTCAAAAGTGCTCAAACTTCAGATATTTTGAAAGGTATAGATGAATATTATTTATTTTCAGTAGTTTATAAAACTGTCATTGGGTCAATACATAATAGTATATATCATAATATCATATCATCATCAACCTTTTGTTTGGGTACTTATTCATGTCATTTGTTCTGAGTTTTTGAGTACATTTATTTCAGCATCATTTATAAACTAACTTGTTTGATTTTAATCTTTGCATCCATATTAATATCATACGCATTCTCTGAAAATGGTTTCATTTTTGTGTGAATAGTCATCTTCAGTATGGTTAATTTTAACTTTCATTAGTAGTTTAAGCTAATACCACCTTTTTAACAACCATTCATAGTCAAAGTCCAAGCATGTTGTTAACTAACATTGTAGATGGTTTGATTTTTTAAATTCCTATAGTTTGTGACTTGACTTGAATCGTGTGTTTTGGGTGACCTAGGGATTTGTTTACTTCCCGTGTCGAAACACCCATTATTCACAGATGAAAAGTGGCGAGAACGAGCAGCTCTGCAATTCATGCGTGGTATCATGGACGAGTGCACCCACTTGCAGAATTTCGAAAAACCTGTTGATACGGAGCTCATAATTGCTGTTTGTGCCCGAGATGATGCATATGTACCTAGAGATGATGTCGTTGGGCTAGAGAAAATTTGGCCTGGTGCGGAAATTCGTTTCCTTGATGCTGGTCACGTCAGTGCTTATCTTCTTTACCAAAAACTGTTCAGGTAAGAATATTTTGTGTATATCAACGAACTATAAAATTTGTCTTGATCATTGATCTAATATCTTTTGAAAATTTTTTAGATCTACGATTGATGAAGCTTTTCAAAGATATTTGAAAAAGTACCCGATGAATACTAGTTGACACATCAATGAATGTTGAAACTTTTATTGCAGTTTAGTGTACAACTATTAGTAAGATAATACTATTTTTTGAATCACTTGTGATAGTCAATTCTGAATATCTTTGACAATAGTAGACAATATTGATAATTGTTGTTTACACTTTTTGTTGTATTTCTGTACAATACTGTACAAATTTAAAGATATTTACTCTAAATCAAATGAGCTTTTTATAAATGTGAATATTACTTTAGTGTAAACTTTATATGAAGATTTATATATAGCCATTTACAAAACTTTTCTCAAGTCACTCTTATTGAGATTGAAAAAAACTGGAATTTTTCATTTGAGTACAAATGAATGTGTTCAAAGTATACTACTTATATTTTAGCAATCACTGTAAAGACTATAACTTGATTGTTAAATAAGAAATTGTAAATACTGTATAGCTGTGAAGTTGAATGAACTATTAAATTTTGTTTTTGTAATTATGAATGGGTTTTTAATGCAACCTCTTATACAAAATCATAAAACCTTAAAACCAGTTATGAGGGTAAGTTTCATTAGGAAGTTACATCTTGAGCAATACATCATTGCTTCAAATTTAATCAAGAGGTGCGGTAGCACCTAGCCGGCAAAGTATAAAAAAAAAATTATAAAAAAATTATTTAAAAAAAAAATTTTATTAAAAAGAATAAATTATTCTTACAATAGGTGTATATGGTAGACATAGTGGTATCCATACATTCTAACTTTTGCACAGTAAAATTACTTTAATTGTAAGTTCATTGAATTTAAATACGATCTTTTTAAAATATCGGACAACTTATATTGATTAATTAAGAAAATTTTCAGCCCCTTTAAATTTCATTTCCCCATAAAAGATGATTAATGGTTTGTCTCAGCTTCGTACCCAACTAGGCTCAAAAAAGTATTTTTTATTCCAAGAAATTGTATATGGGCAGAGTCTAGGCTATGGACAATGGCATGTGGTCCAAATGTATGAAAACATGTTGGATATCCTTGAACGTACACGGATTATAGAGCAGCGTGGCATCTCTAATGCATATAATTAATTTGTCGCGCGTACGACTTCGCGCCAAAATTCGAGTCGCGCGCGGGGGACACGTCATTGCTTTAGATAAGTAAGTAACCGAGCGATAATAATAATAACGAGAGTATAAAGTACACAAAATCATGCAAATGAAAACGAGAGTCGGGCTAGGCGCGCGCGCGTGCGGTCTATATTTCGCCTGCGTACGATTGCGAGCGTAGCATCAATTTTTACGTAACACGCGTCGCGTTTATCCCACTTATACAAATGTGTTGTTTACTCACCTACATAGGTGCACGAATGAAGAGAGAGAGAGAGAGAGAGAAAGAAGGAAACAGACCGAGAGAGTAGAAGCGAGGGACAGAGACAGAATCGTACCCAGAAAAGATGAAGACGATCGAGCATCCGTTTCTCATATAGCTAGACTAGATATTGTACATTTTAATGCTACATAGACCTCTGCTCATAGTATGAGCGACGACTGAAAGAAATAGGAGCGATCGAAAAAGATGTTGTAGTGCCGGCTGTGCCAATGGAGCGATCCAATCGAAACTTTCCTACTTTCACACCCAGCGAGGGGGTCTTATATTTTTTAAAAAGATAGTCCGATACACGCGTATTCCAAGAAAAGTCGAGAAAAATATAATCGCCTAATGGAATGCACGAAATGCAAATGCAACCGGGCCTTTCTGGAAATTCGATCGTGCATGGTCATCCATCCATTGCCATCCCAAGACAGTCGAACGAGCCCGTATGGTATTCTTCCAAAAAACTGATTCTGACAAGAAGACCGCGTGGCCGTCTCTATTAATTGTCATGAGCGGGTCATGCTCTCGTACATCGTAATGCGCACTTAGCAGCCGAGCACTGGTCCCGTTTACGAAAGCATAAGGGAGTGTGCGGCAGATCTCTCTCGCATCATAATAATGATAATAGTAAAACCGACGGCATGTGCACGTAATAAAGCTTTGCACTCGGTTCGTCGTCGTCGTCTTCGTTGGAGACTATATTGTACGAAAACGACGGACGACTCGAGTTGGGAGCAGCGCAAGCGCATTGGTGACCGGCAATTCGCACAGTCTCGGTTTCGAACTTGTGATTTTTCGTCATGATGACTGCCTCCGCGCTTATAACGACTCGTGCTCATACATAGCTATACAACAACGCGAACTCTGATTTTTGCGTCGTTTACGTACCTACCTACCTACCTACACCTACTTGCGCGGTGGCGGTGGCTAACGGTAGCTACCGAGGCGCTTCTCGCTTGTTTGTATGCATGTATACGTAAACGCGTGCACCCACACAGCAAAGTGTGCGCCTGAAAGCTCGGTAAGCATCGCTCGCATACAATTGCATATCTGCTGCACATGTATACAACACGGCATACGAGGTAGAGACATGCGCCTCTGAAACAAAATCGCTCGGCGAGAGAGAAAGAGAGAGAGTGGAGGAGCGAGCGAGAAAGAGAGGAAGAATCCCTCCCTCGTGTGCACACGTCTGTGTTCAGACTGTATACAATTCGCAATAGTCGTGCGCTGTCGTGCAAGTTGTGTTGGTGCTGCAGGGGCGCGCTTTGATGTGTGCTGCGGCAGGCCGAATACGACTCATCGTCATCATCCGCGGCGCAATCGTGCGAGCGAGCGAGAGAGAGAGAGAGAGAGACTCGACTCGTCGTTTTGCTGCTGCTGCTGCTGTTGTACGCGTGCACACGAGGCATACTATACACAAGCAAGCAACGTATAAAGAGTCGAGAGAAGCGAGTAGCCGAGCCGTGCCGAGAGCTGCATAGAGGCGACGATCGACGACTCCGTTTCTGCGTCCAACGCAAGCGAGCAAGCAGACAGACAGACACACTCTCTCTCTCTCCCCTGCGCGCGGCCGTATACTTCGAGGCTCGAGCCGTTGGCTTTCGCGGGTGCTGCTGCGACGTTGCTTTAAACATTTTCAAACACGGGTGTTAAATTTCCAACTGCTACTCGGGGACTATGTGGTGGTAGTGATCGCTGAAAAACTGTGCGAGATCTTTATCGACTCCGAGTGGTCATTCGATTCTCTCCAGGTTCTTCGTTGCATCACGTGCCTATCTCGCGATTATCTCTATCCCTGCATGTGCAAAATATAAACACGAGTGCTCCGGTATAATCCGACATTCATTGTGCCGTTAATACGATCGATCGTCGACGTTTCGGTAATAGACAAGTTGAATGCGTCGTGTTAATATAGATATCGCACGTACGAAAATGATGCAACACGTCAAGATTTCGGAGCTCGTCATCTCTTCGTCGCCAGCATTGGGGCAGCAACAGCAGCGATTCGCGTCGCTGCATGACTTGCGCTGCCATGCGTAGTGTTACAACTACATAGGCTCTCCGCCGCCAAGTGCAAAATCGTCCAATGTTGTTATTGTAACGCGCTTATCGTGAGGGAGACAGTCTCGGCTGGCGTGGATTTTAAAGAGAGAGAGAGAGAGAGAGAGAGGAAAGAAGAGCAAAAAGTGACGACACGACTCAGGATTGTGTGCCTTCTTTTAACGCGAAGACGTTAATAGAGATCGGATTCGGCTATCGCATTTGAGCGTCTCATTTATATATAAGTATAGCTAATATATAAAAATTATAAGAGCACACGCGCGTGAGCCGTGCGGTAGAGAGAGAAAGAGGAACGGTCAAACGGATTACAGCCGAAGCACTGATACGTTTTTTCTGTATATTTCTCAGCCACGCATGTATACACTCGTGTGCATTGGGCATGTACGTGTAACATCGAAGTGCGCTATATAGCCGCAACGTGTATGTAGCAGAAACATACACCAACATAGAGAGTACTAGCTGCTATACGGCGCAGTGTGGTGGAGCGAAAGAAAGCATCGGCGTGGTGAGAGCGTGTAATATACAGCGCACACATATAGTGAAGAATACTTACTTGGAGCAGAGAACGCTTATGCGGACAGTAGTCAAGAGAACCTCGAGAAGAAGAGAGTAAGAGAGAAAGAGAACGAGAGAGCAGCAGCGCGAGAAAAATAAGAGACCGAGGCAAAAGCAGCAGCAGCGAGCGGTGTGCTATAGCTCGCGCGGAGAGAGGAGGGAGGACTTTTTGGATCGTTCGCGCAGTTTTACAACCGAGGCGGCTCTCTCAACTATACGCAAAGCACGCGTCTTCTAACACATGTGCTGCCCCGTGTAGTTCGGATTACGGGCCTGACTGTAATATTACAGTGCGCTGCACGACGATACATCTTGCACACGCGCACACGCGCACACAGCCACGAACACCAACACTACGTAAAAACTGAATTCATACATCGTTTCGTAAAACATCGTCCCATTCGGTCTCGTCCCGTCGAGCCTTTCGGTAGAAGTAAGTACAATATATTTAGTGTTCGACGAAAGTGCGTTAATTCATGTTAGTTTAAGTGCGGCTCCTGCATCATCGTGCAACGGAGAGTGAACAAGAGAGAGAGACAGACTAATTTTTAGTTACTACTTTAGTTTAAAATATAAAATAAGACTTAAACGGAGCACGAGGAGATTCACGCTCGTGCGCGAGAGATAGAACGAGAGGGAGCGATAGACAGAGACAGACAGACAGCGGCAAGGCAACGCTCGCATTCAGTTGTACAGTGTAATAGCTCGCACGCGCAGCGCCGCACCGCTACGACGACTTATAACCTCCTCACTTCGACTTGACTAAAGTTTGACGAAAATTCGGTCTACATGAATGTGTTTTGCACAGGTGCTCTGACTGACCGACGCGAAGCAGCGGCTCGCACAAGTTGCAAATCCAGAGCTGGAAGTGCGCTCTGGGCTAAAAACTCCAGCACAGCCCGGATCGTCCACGAGACAAGCGCGGAGTTATCGGCACGAGACATTTCTGATTCGAACATGGCGACTAAAGTGACCGGCAACGGTATTGCGGCGCAACAGCAGCCACAGCCAGAGTCGCCTCAATCCGAGATGCCGGTGTCAAAGCCTACCACCCTGGAGACAGCTTCCCAGACTCCGCCAGCGTCTCGGGACTCGGTTTCCAAGCTCGAGAAAACTGTTGCGAAAGCTGGCCTTTCCTACGCACGTGTTGTCAACCCCAAGGCTGCATCTGCTCCCGTTGAAGTTGCAGCTGAGACAGGTGAGCTTTTTAATTCATTTCTAAATTGCATTTTTTAGTTGTCGTCATAACCACGTGTTAGCGTAATGATTACTGTAATCATGTACTTTGATAATTTACTTATACTAATGAGTGACATTTTTTATTACAGCATCTACAAAAGAGAACAACAAAGAAAATATTGCTCGTGAATCATCAGGTTCCAGGCAGACCACAGACTTGAACAGAAAAGTGTTCAAACGACCTGTCAATCGCAAGGAAAACCACAGGCATCCTGCTACAGAGCGTCGAGTGAATGGCAATCGAGCTCTACACAGTAATAGTAGCTCAGCTACTGTTGAATCTAAGGATACAAATGCAGCTCTTAAAAAAAGACCAGCATCACACAGTCGTTCCAATGGAAACGTTAAAAATACAACTGAAGAAGTTGTGAAAAATGGTGATATTGGGAGTGATGGCGAATTTCAAACAGTAGCTCCCAAAAATGCCCGGCGCAAAGAAAAGCGTGACAGAAAAGACTTCGTTGAAGCTCCTCATCCCCGTCACAGAGAAAGGCATAGGCCTTTTGGAAGCAACACGCATAGCGGAGATAGAGTACACAAAGAAAAAGACCATGCTAAAGAAATTAGCAAACAAGAGAAAGAAAAAGATATTAAAGAAAAAGTTAAAGAGACAAAAGAAAAAGTAAAAGAAAATAAGGAAAAAGTACAAGAAAAAGAAGTCACCAAGGAAAAAGAAAAGGAAACAGAACCTCGCGCAGAAGAAGCTGAATCTGTACCTGTTAAATATGTAGCAGCTCCATTACCCACAGTCAACCCTTGGACTAAGAGCAAAGTTACAGTGGCACCTTCACAAGTCTCTGCTGTTCCTGTCGCTACGCCAACCCCTGTACCTGCTCTCCAGACTCAAGCCCCTACTGTTAAGCCGGTTGAAAAGCCAATGATTGTTGAGAAAGAGAAGAAAGTTCTTCAGCCACAGGCACCAAAAAATAAAATAGTTGGTAAGCATTCTTCATCATTTAACATAAAAATTTCATCAAAAACATAATATTTTTTGTATTAGTTATTTAACATAGTTAATAAGTTTAAATTGAACATAAATCAAATCATTTCTTTACTGACAATCTATTGTAAGTATTAAAAAAACTATCATAGCTAAAAGTCTTGAGCTTAAAAAAGTACAGCGCTGCATTATGTAATTACAATTGTTTACTTGAAACCCTGTTTAACCTTTACTAAGAGGACAACATGCAGTCACGTGGTTTGAGTTCATTTCGGTATCAAATCATTAATTTAGTTAAATACCCATCTTATTTCGAGTACCACTACTCAAATTTCATCATTCTGCGTATGCGAGATCGTCTTAATAAGGAGGGCAGATGTTTCTAGGTTATGTTACAAAGCACGTGGGTCGAATGGTTTGAACAAGGAGAGAAGCCGGAGCATACGAGAGTAGATACCGTTACTATTTGATCGTGTTCCTACCAAAAATATAGGAAATGAGAAAGTAAATTCTAAAAATTTAAGCTGACCCCTAGCTGAACATTGAGTATTGAGTCGTATTACATATAGGCATACGCGTTCAATTAACAAGCTCATGAGCATCAGGGTTATTTAGGCTGGATATCACTACAATTCCAACCATTGGTTATCGTGCATTTTTTTCTAATAAACCCTTTTAGTTCTACGTGTCCATTGAATTTATGCTTTCAATTGCAGAGTCTAATTGAATATCTTTAAAGACCATCATGGTCTCCAATTTCATTCGGCCACGAGAAAAAAAAGTCGACGTGTTTTTGTAGTTCGACGCAGCAATGCTGAAGTAGATAAAAATTTCTTAGTGGAATGTACGTTGTATGTCGGAGGTATATAGGCACGCTCGTACAGTGAGAAGAGCCATCTATTGATACTATCAAGGCCCCGTCTGGTCCCGTCGTACTTCATATCTATTAATTAGAACGCGCTTGAGCTGAGCAATGCTTCGTTGTCTTTTAAACTTTTCGCAATTTATTTAATAATATGTTTTGATAAATTAAGCTGTGGTTCGTTTTAAAATTATATTACATCCATGCTAATTTATTTAATGCATGTGGCATTGGTTTCCGATAAAAACTGACCTTTGCGGACCTTATCGCTTTTATCCAGTATATACAAGAGAGTCGAATTATTTACAATTTGTTGAAAGTTTTTTTCTTTCGGGGCGAGAATAATCCTGGAGTTTTTTGGTATATTTTACCTTTTTCGTACTATTCCTTCCCCTCGCCGCCCCTCTCATACCAGGCTTAAACTAAAATAAAATCACATTTTTAGCGCGATTCAAAAATTTCTCTCCGACTTTTTCCTGGTTAAATCGCTCGCGTTTTCGCGAGACACATCTATACCTAAGAATAATCATTTGTATCTGAAAGAGTCGCGATCATCTCGAATTAATTAAAAAGAAGTATCTCGCTGTCAGGAAAAAAACCTTTTTCAGATCTCGGAATGACTTGAAAAAAGACCCGGATAACACTTTTCCCAAAAGATATTAGATGCGATAACTTTGCTTACTTTCCTTGTGCCTTTCGTGAGCCCGAGTGCGCTATCGCTCGCATATTGACACAAGGCTTCGTACATTTTCACACGTGTGTACGTAAAAAATTACCGACTCACTCACGAGTGCGTGAGCAAGATAATGGGTGTACAATATGTGTGTATGTGAGTATAGAAAAAAAAGGTAGAGCCTCTAACGATGCATCTCTTCTTCTTCTTCTGCTTCTTCCGATCCGATCTTGACCTCTCTCTTTCTCGCTCTGCGCACGGATTTCTTCTTCTCACTTGCTGCACGCACACAAGCTACTGCTGCTGCTGCTGCTGCTGCTGCTGCTGCATCGTCGTCGTCATCATCTCGTTGGGGCATTACGAGGTCTGAGCCTCTGTATGATTAAAACATTTGTCTCGGCCGACTTCAAGTGTTTTAAAAATACACTTTTACTCTTTCTGTACGAAGTCGCGCCCGTGCAGAGAAGTTTGTTTTGCTCCGAGACTCGCGAATATATATTGTACATATCTGTATATAATGTAAAAGCAACTCGACATGCGTGTTGTAGCGGTGTATAAATATATCCATGCCAAGAGACGATTGTGCAACTCTTGAAAACTTGACGAAGTCTTCGGAGCGAGACAAATCGAAATGACGTGGAACGAGAGAAAATCGTAAGAGAAAAATTTTCTCGACCCATGAGTATGGGTTAGCTTGATACTTGCCGTCGGTTGACGAACAATATCCTACTTACTCCAGTTGCCCAATCATCCAAGATAACAAAAGTGGCTGAGAAATTTCCATAATATCTCGTTTAGAAATTTCGTTTTCTTGATCATGAACTCGATATAATTCGTGGCATCAATCCCGCAGAGAAAATATCTTATTTTCACTTATTTCGTAAAGTTTCTAAAAACTGTAGAGAAGGCAGCTTTTCAGCGCCCACATCTTCACTTTTTTGGACACTTTTTCGTTTTTCTTTCTGCTCGCACGAGCAATGAATGGCAAGTTACGAATTCTGGCCCGAGCCCAAGCCAAGAGTTGGGCCTTTCAAAACTGGGAGGAACCGGTAGAGAAGGCATTTCGTTTTGATAGCGCGTACGTATTTCGATAAGCTATTTTTTTGTTCACAGTGTGAATGATTGTGCCATCATCTGACAATGCACACGATAAGCTACTGAATAGGAAAAAGTCGGCAAGATAAGTTATACTCGTCACGTGTAATTCTCACAATTTTTTATTCTCTCTACCTACAGCGCAACCTAGCGAGAGACACTCCGTTGAGGATACTCTACATTTAAAACTCGTTTCCCGACCGCGTATAATTTTATATTGGTTTCAAACCGTCGAAGATAAATTTAGAACGATAATGTAGTCCCTGAAAAAATACAAGTCAAAATCTTTAATCGGGCTACTTTTATACCTAACTGGTCGTCGCGTCGCGCCTCTCTCTTTTTTCTCAGCATGATACGCACAACCACACGCGCGCGTACACACACACACACACACACACGTGCGTAACATTTCGGCGCTCGCGACTGCATATTTATTTATACTCGTGCGCACGTGCGTTTATTCATTAAAAGTAAGGTCTCTTACCTTTGAGTGTACGTCAAGTGTAGTTTTTTAAACTTATTGTGTATTTATTATTTTTTCCTCGTTCTAAATACACATTACATCTTCGTGATACTTATGACGCCTTACGTCTACTTTGCCCGACATAATTCATTACAGCAGTATCATCGTTTTATAAATATTTTCCTGTTATGATATAGACGGTAGTTTTGCTGGAAATTAATTGTCGATAAAATACTGCCAAGTTTTGAAGAATTTTCAACAACAAATAATGAAATTTTACTGAAAGATAAAAATGTTGTTACATGTGGTTAATTTTTTTTTCTCCGTATTAATATTTTCCTTTCGCATTTACACGATTACCCCCGCGTAGTCAGTGCACGAGGCGCACGAAAAAAGCCTGCTGAAATTAGGCCCATTGATCATCGAGTCTCGTCGTTTTTAAAAAAAGAGGCATTTAATTTTGACGTAATTACCAGCGGCATTAATTGGCTAAGTTTGAAAATATCCTCATCCGCAGGAAGGAAACTCGTGTTTCTAGCTCTGATGGCATTGGTTTGTAACCAGATAAAATTGTGTTGAACACGCGTTATACAGTATCGCGTCGAGTCAGTTTCAAATTATACATATTTATATATAATTTGGCTGCTAATTAGATTGAATTTTTTTTCATATTATCAGTGAGGTTGGGATTCAGCGTTTACCAGCTTCACTTTTGATTTCGGGAAAATTACGCGCGCGCCAAACGAGGAAAGATGAAAAACTAATAATAATTAAGCTGCAATTCAAAGATTATCAGTTTAAATGCAAGACATATTTATGAAGCGTGTAACCATAGGGATTACGAATAAAACAACTCGATATAACAAGGAATAAACAAATTGGGGAAAGTACGTTTTCGTGGAAATTCCAGTATGTTCTTATGGAAATCATTTCTATTTCTAATTCCTTTATTTCGAGTGTCAGAAACGAATTCAGTTTTCACACGATAGAAGTAGATTAACAGAATTGTGTAGCCGAACGATTAAAAAATGACCATAGAGCAAGGCAACCTTTTCAAATGCGTCTAACATCAAGCGTACACATTCACACGCCATCAAAATGATAAAATATCCATAAGCAGGCAGCGGTAAGATAATTTGGAGCAACTCGTCGACCTTTTCCCCCGCGTAGTTTTCACTTTCACATGCGGTGATCCGCGCTGCGTTAGCCACCGCGCCGCTGCCTCGATTGCCTTCAAACATAAAAACCCAAGTTTCGCGCGTAAAAAGTAGCAATTTTTTTTTCTTTCGAGCGCATACACGCCGAGAACGTAATCCGTAGCACACTTCAAGGCCGAAAAAATTCCAGTGTAGTTTTTTCAGCTATTATTTATTCATTATTGGCGCTACTGATGAACATTGTATTAAGACTCGAATACATTACCGATGTCTGTATAGGCTCGCGTCATGATTCGATTTTTAAACCAGCTCGATCGGCTGAATATCTTTCCCCCGAGGAACACGATCGTTAAATGGGTCAAAATCCACGCGATCGATATTATTACCCGGTGTATCGGTTAATTGTTCTTTAGCGAGGATCGATGCTCACTACGATCGATCAAGGTAACATTTTTAATCGTCGCTCGTTCGATCGCACTGACGAAAACGCGCTCTTATCGCTAATGTACCACTCGTTTATATGCGTATTCAATTTCGATTAATCGGCAGTTGAAAATTCGTCGAGCGAGCGAATTTTTCTTCTCGCGCCGTGTGCTGCGCTGCGCGGCTTGAACTTCACCGTGTGTATAAACGCGCGTACATACGCGTATACACGTCTGTGTGTTTCGTATATACATGCAACACCTTCGCTCGCGCGCGCGTGTGTGTAAGTGCTATATACCCCGCGAATATGCGAGTAAGCGGCCGTCAATAACGAGCAGCTGTTGCTGTTGCTGCTGCTGTATTATATAGCATGCCTCCACCTTGTACGACTTGCATGTTACCAGTACTCTGCGGACCGCCGTCCGCGCGCAACGTAATTTCATTGCGGATTTTTTCAAGGTTCACCCAGGATTCTCTCTCTCTCTCTCTCTGTCTTTGAAAGTTCGATATCTTCATTCTTCTAGAGCCGCACAATTTTTTTGAAAATCTGTCGCGTGCGCGGAAAATAGTTCCAGTTGACACGTGACGCTGCTACTGCTGCTGTCATCCGTGTCAGAGAGCTCGTAAATCTTCTTCAAATCTCGGAGCAAAATAAAAGACAACGGATAATATAAGTGTGCGGCACTATGAAGTTTAGCAGCCAACATTCCAATGTGTGGAACATAAGTGAGTGTGCCATTACAATTGCCTCCTTATAGCCCTTGATCGGTTGTGTACACAGACGCACACGACCGATTGCAATTAACACGTCGTTTTTATCGTCGGCCGATCTGAATAATTATTCTAACGTTACACTTGAACACGCCGCCTTCGCCTGAGTAGGGTTTTTAAATATTACGTAACTCTTCTATATGTTACCTTCTGTTGCTCGTGCTGTTGTGGCTGGCGCCTCGTCATATATTCGTGTATGTGCATAGCCATACGCTAACATCCGCTACCGCGCGCACCGGCTGGACAATTATGCGCGAAAATTCTTAGCCACAACAATGTCGAATTTTTTCGCTATTACCTTGCAAAAAAAGGAAAAACAGAACATGACGATTCGCTGCGATTACAACGAACGAAGCGCTCATTTATTCTAATTGTTCTCAATCGTGCCGCGATGCTGCATTTTTCATAATTTTGCGACAACTTGACGCTGCGCCGCAGTGCTGTGCATCGTATGTGTGCACTCTTATATGCTTCGTCACGCATCGCCCTGGCTCGTTCTATTGCGCAGGAATTCGATATCTCGAATGCAACTATTGTTTCGCGATATTCTTCACGCGATGATTTTACAAAAAAAAAGAAAAAAGATGCATCGACAGGACTCAGTTTACTCGCAGCGTAATCGCGAAGTAGTTGTTAATGTCGACTGCATCAATAAATTGTTTAGCAAAAATCGGACGCGTATAAGCACGCGTTAATTAAACGAGAACCGCGCGCATCCGTTGCCAAGAAGAGCCGCCGATCAGTGGCACCGGCGAAGTGGTCCTCGGCTTGCTTTATTTATTTATCTCGTCACACATTTCACGCTACCAGAGCCCAAGATGCTTAAATTAGCCGTGCAAAGTAAACAGACGAAGATGATCGATCAATACCTTCTTATTTGTTGGCATATATGCAGCGCATTTTTTTCGCTCAAGATCGACGTATTTACTTTTCGAGATCGTTGGGCTGAGCATCGTCAATTTTTTTTTCTCTCCATCCAAGTTTTCCTAATGCGAATTCGAAACTGTACAAACGTGTAGCGTATAGTTGCGCACGTCTGTCTTAGCTTAATGTCTTGGAAATATATAACGTAATGCACGCACGACACGTGTTGGCGCATTCGTTACGTTAATAAGGACTTTATTACCCGCAAGCCGTTCGAAGTATTATATTTTTTTATTTGCGCATTCGCGTCGTGTGTGCGCTACCGAAACGGCACGTTTTTCGTTTTAATACTCTTTCGATAATCTTGGCTTGCGGGCAAACCTTTAACGCTTAAAATATGAATCGCATTTTACGAAGGTATGAAATACACTCACACAGCCTTGCTGGCTAATGTCGTTTTTAGCCTTCGATTAACAGACAATCGCCCACTGTTTTTCCAAACATATGTTGGAAAATTTAAACGAGCCGCATCGTTGCTCGCACATTTGTTTACTTTTTAATGCGGATTGATGGCGCAAGACACGAATTGCTGTTAATTTTCTCTTGTTATTGCTACAAAATAATTCTAACACGTCGAAAATTAGAAACTAAATTGTTATAGGTCTTACGTTTACATTTGCTGTAATCTGTAGTACTGTCAATGGAGAGATGTAGCGTTTAACGTTTGCAATAACGAATTACCACCTGGACAAGCTTTTGACGTCGAATGTTTATTCACACTTCGGCATTCTGAGTTTTTCTACATCAATTATTTTTTTTTTTACATCATTATCTTGTTGTGATCTATTGACGAAAAGTTAGAAAAAAATAATCGAATGTAGATTAAAAAAATTGCAAAATGTTTATCGATAAAAGGATGATTATGTTTTTTAGATATAGCTTTAATAGTTAATATGCTCGTGAAAATGATATTAATTTGAAATTTGTTTGTTACAGAAAATGGAACGCCCACAACGGTACAACCGAATACTGTGAAAGTTCCAAAAGAAAAAAGAAAATGTGCCCAAAATGACAAAAATGCCCAAAAGGTAAGAATACAACCAAAATATGATGATTGAAAAGTCTTTCTCAAATTTATTGACCTTCAAATCAAATTCAATGTACCTTAATGTTCATTGTCGGAGGAGCTAATGGTAAAAAAAATTTAGCTTCAGACCTCCAGCCCACTTATATGAACATTTTGATCTTACGCAACTATGTTCGAGAGAGAAAGAGAGAGAGCTAAGCATTTCTATTTTAGTTGTCTATTCGCGCTCACGAGATATATCATTCAAAGCGGTGTCTTCTTTAATCGCCATGCATTTTTTTTGTCCCTATAGACAAAAAAATTTTTTCGAGCCTTTGCGATACCCAAGCGCATGTAATGAACTTTTTTTTCTCAATTTATGCTCTTTCAGCTCGTACAATAATATACTTGTATATGTCGTCTGTTTAAGCATCTTATCTTATCGGGAACTAACAAGCACATACGTGATTCGGAAAAAGCTCATCGCGTTACGCGTTTTGAAACTTGATTTTACTAATGTTATTATTGCGGTAATAGGAAGTAGTAAAAATAAGAGAAAAAAAGTGCCCTGACTACACGCACGGTGCTCTATTTTTGTTGACGTTGAATCATAAATGTTGACGAAAAGCACACGTGCTAAAGAAAAATCGAGGGATTCGCTAGCACCACATCGGACTTAACCGTCCATTGTGTGGGGTTTGTTTGTAGGCCCTCGTACAAAAATTTTTGAAATAAATCGCAAATAGTGTGAATAATACTGTATCAGTATGAAGTGAGGGCACAAATAAAAAGTCTAATATTTTTTACAGGCTAGCGTTTTATCAGATGCTGGCGATTGGCCAAGTCTTGGAGCTCAAGGCGAGGTAAAGATCGCTTTCTCTTTCCTTTCTCCCTTATATCCTCTCTTGTTTTTATGTTACATGCGTGAAATATAAAAAACTTTTGCCCGTGGATCTCAGAAAAGCTGTCGTTTGATAAACCTTTCGCCGTTGCAAGGACGTACTCTCGCGTACTCTTTCACTTTATCATTTGCTGCAGACGATTTATCCGCTTTTAAGCTTTAATAAATCATTTTTGCTTCTATATTTTATTCGGAAATACTTATAATGTACAAAAAATGGATGTATTTATAATTGTATTAAAAAATTTTTTTTCTTTTCATTATAGGTAAAAAAGCCTACCGTTAATGGCTCAAAACCAATCAACGCTACGGAACAGCAACAGCAGCACCCACAAGAACAGCAGCAATCGCAACAAGCGCAGCAACCGCAGCAGCAACAACAAGAGCAGCCTCAGCAGCAGGCTCAACAGCAGCCACAACAAGTCAAAGAGGGCAGCGTTGGACCCTCTGAAAAAAAAGCGAAGCCTGAAACTTTGGAAACAAATGGTGAAGTGGAAGAAGTTGACGATAAGAAGAAGAAGGCAAAGAAACATAATTGGGTACCATTCGAAATCGATGTGCCGAAAATCCGTGCCAAAAGAGATCGTTCTCCAAAACATCACACGACACGAGATAGAAATAATGAATCTTACAGACGTATTGGTAAGTCATTCATTGCTATGTACAATTTGAAAAAAAAAATCATCAAAATCTCATAATAATTTTTTACTTTCAGATGAAAACAATAGGGACTATGATAACCAATCTCAGTACAATTCGAATAATATTCGGGGTGGACCTCGTAATAATAGAGGAGGTTTCCGTGGTCGCGGAAGAGGTCGAGGTAATCCTACTCGATCTACATTCAGACCTAGACCTGAATTCATGAACTTTGCCAACGATTATAATCAGGTAAAAAAATGATTCATTTGAATTTTTTTTTCGCATCACGTATATTTTATATATGATGATAAATTTTGGAAAGAACTTTATAATTCTGTGAAAGATTGATAAATAGTAGAACTGAGCATTTTATGTCTTGAAAAATATTTTTCAAAATATTCTAAATTCCTGTGCTAATTTTTTTTTATATACTTTCAGCATAATAAATATGTAGTAGACCCCAACAACTACTTGATGCCTATCCTAGGTACACTGTACTTCCAAGAAGGCCCCCAATATGTTAATAATGAATATCACACTATCAAAACATTGGTCAGAAATCAAGTGTAAGTATTCGTAATATTATAAATGAACTTCTATCTATTTTAATCATGAACAAGTGTTGACTTATTTAATTATTTTTCCGCAGAGAGTATTATTTGAGTGAAGATAATCTAGTTAGAGACTTCTTCTTGAGACGTAAAATGGATAGTGAAGGATTTTTACCTGTCTCTTTAATATTTTCTTTCCACCGTGTGCAAGCATTAACTACAGACATGCAAGTGCTTTTGGATGCAATGGCAGAATCGAGTAATTTGGAATTAGTAGATAACTGCAAGGTAATTACAATTTTTTTTTAACTAAGCATTGTACAATTACCGTTTCATTAGTCGTGCGGCTAGTGTAAACTTTGTATCAATGCAAAAACAATTGAAGTTTTCGCGAGCTCCAGGGCGATCACTGCCTGGTGTTTAATAATATTCTTCTTACAAGGAACTTTATGAAATAACAAAAAATTATAATTTTAAATATAGTTCAAAGAATTATAATTACTTTATGTTTACTATCCTATTATTATGTTTAGGTTCGTACAGTATTTGAACCTCAAAAATGGCCCATTCCAGATTCAAATAACTTGACACCAATTTCTGATGCATCTGCGAATCCGTCAACTGCAGAGGTTGTAATGGATGACGTTAACCCAAATTCAATTCCATTACAAAATGCTGTGGTACCTGGAAATGTAATTTTTTCCCCCGCCGCACCATTATCAAATATTCCAATAGCACCGTTATTTCCTGTTTTATTAAACAATGAAGAAACGATTGAAGTTCCAGTAACCGAATCTGAAAAAGAAGATGTTAAAACAGTCGATTTTAGTGAAACTTTGAATCCGGAAGTACCAGAATTCGTTCCAGTTACTTATTCTACCAATCTGACTGAAAATATCAATGGGATCGCGGAACAATCTCAACCAATAGAAAAAATTGTAAATATTAGTGCAAATGACGAAAACAACACGATTGACGCGATAAATTTAGTAACACAACAAAATAATGAACCACTTGTGAATGGCGAGGCTGCACAGCAAGAAAATAAATGGCAAGAGGTACATTATTTTTCTCATGAATGCTAATAGTAAGGTATTCTGCTAGTGCTTTACTGCTCAAGAATAGTTCCAATTAGTACTACGGAACGTACCACGTATTCATTTAGCAACTGTATAGTAGATAGGCACGAATAGTATAAGTTTTTTTTTATTTTTTTTATTTTTTTTATTTTTTTTATTTTATTTTTTTTTAATTTTTTTTTTGTTTTTGAGGATATTAATAAAAAACTAATTTATCTTTCTATTATTGATATGAGTATACTAGATAATGCTCATTTAAAAATTGTAAAAAAAAAATTGTAAAAGCTAAAATATAACTTTTAATTTATTAGTTGATCTTATAAATAACTTTATGTCACTAGCATTATAAATTCAGCAATTCAAATTAGTCACTTTCTATTTGTTGGTTTTAACTTTAGCATTTTTTGTAGATAAAATTAGGATTTTAAGTAGTTAAATCGCTATTATAGGTATTTTATCAAACTAACTATTTACTTCGCTTTTTTTTTACATAAAATCTGATTAAAATAGAAATAAGTAGCAAATTAGTATTAGTTGTAAGTTTATTTATATTTTTTTAAACCAATTTCAACATAAATAGAAGGCGTCATACATCAACATAAATAGAATTGTTAATATGTTAAGAATTATTCTCTACCATTAGAGGTAAAACATTTGTTTACGATTTCTCATGTAAACAATGTAAGTTCGTGAATTTAAAAAATTGCAACAATAGGTTGTAAATTTAATTATTAATCTTGACAATAAGATTTAATCAATCAATTTTATGAGCATCGAGATTAATATCAAGATAGTTACTAGATAATTTTCATATAGTTTAATCATCTCGAATTACATCACATTTGCATTAAATTTCTTTGAAAACAACCATTATTCAATGTAACATACTAGTTTTTCTCAATATTATTTGGTAAATTGGTTCAGTATATGTTTTGGCTTACTTGAAAAACTTGAAAGAAAATTTTTTTAATGGGTAAGTTTCTAATTTCGTCAGCCTATTTTACTTTCTTCGTTTTCTTACTTATTGAAACTATTTGCACGTTTTTATAAAAATATCCACTTTTATTGAACATTTATGTATAAAGTCAATTTTTCATTGAATTCCAATCTATACAAATCAGAAATTAAATCACAAGTAACTAGCAGAATTACCCTTATGTAAATGGAATATTTTAGCAGGTATTTTATTCATTTTGTTATTGACACAGGTTAAGAAAAAAATGAAGCAACCTTCAAAGGAAAAGACTGAAAATAAAAATGAACCTTCGAGCAATGAAATAGAAAAAGAAGAGTTGGACTTTCAGTTTGATGAAGATTTGGAAATGCCTGCTTCTGGTCGCAACAATGCTTTCTCTGAATGGTATGATATTTTATTTTACAAGTTAAATATTGGTTATTTACATTACAACTATTACATAATCGATTTATGCTATGTTAAGGTCGGAAGATGAAGAAGATTTCGAACTTTCTGATAATGATATAAACAAGCTGTTGATCGTTACTCAGAATACAGCATCGACTAGAGCCCCGAAGCACGATGGATACGATCGTACAGGTGATTGGACTTCTCGAGTCAAAATTTCACAAGAATTATTTGAAACTATCAATGATGGTCTTTATTACTACGAAGAAGATTTATGGAATCAAAGGGTAATTATTTAGTTAAATTTTTTATGTTCAATTTGCTTTTTTTTTTAATTTATTATCTATAATATTCCTATGATGATATTATTTTTTATTTGTCTTCTTTTCCCGGCAGAAGAGCTTTGTTGAAAAACTATAACTGAATTAAAATGACTATACTAGAAGATAAAGATACTTGAAAACTTGAGATATTTATAAAAATGTATTTTTTTTCAAGGACGGAGCAACTTCTTCGTCGGGAAGTTACAAAACTATTAATGTTATAAGTAAAGAAGAATTCGATCGACTTTCTTCTAAATCCCAGCAAAACAAAACGAATTCTGCTGCACCTCCACCACCTCCAAATACTGTCCAGAACCGTGCTCCGTCTCAATCATCGAAAGTGCTTAATAATGCCGATAATAGTAGGCGCGACCTTTTAGCTCAACGAACAGTCATCAGGTCAAAAGAAATTCCAAGATTTTTCCCAGTTCATAAGGAACCGGAATTCGATCCTCGCACTCCTCGTAAACGAAAAACAAGGCATAGTAAAAACCCCCCTGTTGAGCACCATGTGGGTTGGGTTATGGATGTTCACGAGCATAGACCTAGAAGGTATTCCAATAGGTAAGTTGAATATTTTTGGCTATCTCAGTTTTAGATTAATTTCATTAAAATAATGAAATTACTTTGATTTTTAGTAGCAGTACAGGTACCAGTCCAAATGATGGTCACCTATCCAGTAGTTATGGAAGTCAAACGTTACCTCCGTTTGAACACCCTAGTCATTCACTTTTAAAACAAAATGGTTTCACACAGCTAGAATACCATAAATTCCGTTCAAGATGTTTAAAAGGTAAATATTTATATTTGAGCTTGATTGAAATTTTTAAAAATTACTTTAAAATGATGAAAAATTTCTATTTTTGTCTTCTTTTCCCGGCAGAAAGAAAAATGTTGATAAAAACTTTTCTGAGAAAAATAATAACTTTAGAACTACTAATTTGGAAAATAACACAATTTAACAAAAAATTTTACGTATTTTCAGATCGGAAACAACTTGGTGCTGGTGGTTCTCAAGAAATGAATACTCTTTTCCGATTCTGGTCTTTCTTCTTGAGAGAAAATTTCCATAGTAAGATGTATCAAGAATTCAAAACGTTGGCTTTTGAGGATGCTGCTAATGGTTATCGATATGGAGTTGAATGTCTCTTCCGTTTCTACAGCTACGGGCTTGAAAAACGTTTCAGAAAGGAACTTTATGAAGATTTTCAGCAAGAAGCCATCAAAGATTACGAGATCGGTTAGTTTTACATTTTACTTTTATCAGGAGTTTTTATCTGTATTTGTAATAATATTTATATTTTATTAATAATACTTTAGGGCAACTCTATGGCTTGGAAAAATTCTGGGCATTCATGAAATATTATCCCAAGTCGGCACACCTTCAAGTTAAGCCAAAATTGAAAGAATACCTTAGCAATTTCAAGACTATCGAAGATTTTAGAGTAGAAGAGGTAAGTAAATTAAGAGTATTATATATATTCTCAAATGTTCTCGAATAAAAATTTATTAACAATATATTTTTTATGAACAGCCGGAAATAAATGAACTACGTACGAAGCAAAATCTTCCAGCTTTACAACGCAATAGAAGCATTTCTGAAAGTGGAAGTGCGTATGTCGTAGTAGAAAATGGTTCGTCTTCGGTACATCATCAGTCCAGACCGAACGTAAATTTCACACAGTATCGTAAACGAACAGGTTCGTTTTCGGGTAAAGTACCTCAATCGAGAAGTCGGCATAATTCTGGCTCATATCGAGCTCAAGAATTCGTTAACCCAGCGAAAAATTGAAAAAGATTAGCTTTTTCAATCTTAGTTTATGATCGATAAGACGATTGAAAATTAATTTTTCTAATGAAAAGACATCTTAGTAAGCAAAAAAATTTGATGCGTCTACGTGATTAGATTGGAATCAAATTGATCATATTGACGAAATTAAGATGATCATTTTGAATCAAAATGATGCTCAATGAAGAATCATTTCATTTTTTGAAATGTCACAAATCTGCCGTTTGTACGTAAATGGATTTCGACGTTTCATTTTGAATCACATACAATCGAAATTCATTTACAAAACTGACTTTAATATAGATAATCGGAAAACCGTTTTTACGACTAAATAGTTTAGAAGATTATACTATCTTTTACTTATAAACACAACAATCGTAGTCTTCCAAAGTGGATCGACTTCGTTGTTTTTTTTTCTTATACCAAACCACACGAAGAGTACGTTAAATAGTACGAAAATCTTAAGTGTGCAAACTTTGCTTGTGCATTGCTTCTATCTGTTCATCCTTTATCGTTTAAACTTTAATATTATCATATTTTATATAGAAACGATTGAAATGGATGAAAAAGTAAGATGATTGATATCGATCACAGTAAAGCACCTAAAGGCCTAATAATGAAAAAAAATTTTATTGCACAACGTGTGTTTGTTTCAAATTTGGGAAACACTTTTATTCGTCAAAGACCTTTCCAAATTATTTTTCAAATGTTTACACCTCCAGAACATTTGGAACATTTTATTATTATTAAATTTTGTACCCATTAGTGATTCACAATTGACTCCGAGTGATATTATTTGTTTGATGATAAATTTATAATCCGAGTCAATCTAATAGAATTTGATGAACGATGTTCATGCTCCTAAAATTGGAGTTATTGATTAATTCACTAGAGTAAGTTATCGTTCTTTTACATTTATTTACTCACTTATAAAAAATATATTCGAAAAAATATACAAAAAAATTTCTCCGATAGATTTAAAAAACTACGTGACCCTTTACTAAGCTCAACGGCCAAGAAAAATAGGCGTAGCGTTGTTTCTGATTTTTTAATGAAAAATCTATAGTAAAAATACAAAAAAATTATGCGTAATGTGAAAGGATCACTACAATCTTGTAATTGATCTACTTAATTGTCAAAATTGAGAAATGAAAGATCATTTTGATTATCATCACTTTTAGTCAACATTTTTGACATAAATTATAACCGTATTATAATATACCATGTATTAACTTTTTTTTTTATAATTAGATATTTTTGAATCTTTTTTGTATATAGATGAAATTATGAAAAATTTACAAATTTTTTTTTTCACATTGAACGAGATTTTAATTTCTTTTTTTGATTGAAATGTATTGAAAAATTAGTCCTGTAAATTATTGTGGAAATTATTGCATTATCACATGACTGAGCAATTAACGCGCTACGCCCCGGTGATATTCAGATGTACTCGCCCAATAATACGATTTATTACTGCGAGAATATTGCGAGTATAGAAAGATGGCCCAAAACAGCCATTTCACACCGTTATCCTGTAAATAGTATAGTAATGTAAGCATTGTTAAATCTTGCGTTGAGTAAAATTCAGTGAAGTAGGTTTATATTTATTGTTTACATATAAATTTTCGTTGTAAGCGAGTGACTGCTTCTACTTGTCTATGCGCATGTTCAATATCGATTACTGACTACTTGATTTATCTAGAAGCGTTCCGCGCGATTTGCACTTAAACCCAAAGAATCAATCTTTGATAGTAGAAGTGCAAGAATTCTTTTATCACTTTCATAAATATATATTTATATATTTAAATTATTGCATAGCCTTATTCATGTTGATTTGAATATTACGTGTATATTTTATAATCTTTACATAATTAATCGTACTTTTAGTATACATACCGAATTTCATAATTCATACCATTAACTTCTTTTTTTGACAATTAGGATTAATGTTAATATATGTTGTCAATTTTTTTAATTAGATAAAAATCAACTTAAAAAAAGATGTTATGTTCAATTGCAGAGCTGCTATACACAAGCAAATTCTATATCTCGTTATGTTCCTATAGAGAAAATACATTATTTATTTGATAGCGAAGAGTCTTGAAGATTTGATTCTTTGTAGAATAAGTTTAAGTGCTCGCGTTGAGTTCACAACGTGGCCAGGCATTAACGAAATACTGGTTTCAAAAGCATTGATTTTTCTTGATGGCTGTGCGAATGCGTCGGAATGAAATAATTGCGAAATTAATATATTTTAATTCATATATATTCAGTTTCGCTTGCACCATTTTTCGATTTCGAAGTATGAAAAAAATTTAAGAGGAAAAAAATTTTTTTTTTGATTGCCATAAGAAACACTATTTTTTTTATTGAATTAAAAAATTTAGTCAAGGCAATGCTGGTTCGCCACAATGTAAAAGGAGATCTCAGCTTTGTAATATGTACATAAAAAAACACTATAAAAACTTACTTACTCATAGTGTTGTATAAATTACTATAAAATATTGCACTATATGGTCAACTTCGAACAAAAGCTTCGAATATTTTGACGTATAATGTGCTTTGACTTAATTATGCATATAGTTTGGTGAGGTTTATGGTTAGTGATAACAAAAAAAATGTATAAAAAAATGTTAAATAATATAATATATTTGAAAATATAGTAATTAGTCATGTTTATAGTGATTGATAAAATGTCGCGTGTGCATAATAATCATAGATTATTCATTTAAAATGAGTTCTAACAATTCGAAAATAAATAGGTGTATATTAATACGTTGTAAAAGAGTGTTCGTCAATTTTTTTTGAAGAACAATTCTATTATTTAACTCCAAGGGTAAATACTAAATCAGTAGCACACATTTAAGCAAAAAATTCTTTGATTCTCATAAAGAAGTTGTGAAGTCACTTTTCTAACAATAATTTAATAAAAATAAATAATAAGTATATATAAAACGCGTATAATCTCATTAGATTGTTTAGTTTGACTCTCGTACTACTAAATTACACGTAGAGACTAGGTCAGAAACTTTACTTTTTTCGCGATAGTGCCTTTAACGTGAAAGGAATAACAACTTATATACCGGTTATAATCATGTAAAGCGCCTTTTTTTACGATTTTTACACTATTCCCCGTATTTGTACTTGATGAAAATAACAATGAATACGAAAAATACTTGAATAATTATTAAAGAAAACGATAATTTGAGCTTTACATTTTCTGCAAAAGAAAAACGACAGCGCTATTCTAATTGATGAGGTTTTTTGAAAATAACGACCAATACGACGAGATTTTTACTTTTTTTTTGTGCATTTGTTAATGCAAATTTACACAAGAACTTCGGTCACGTTTTCTCTAAATTGTTTGTAAAAAATCAACCGTCGCTTCTTTCAACGCAGCTTTATTTTTATACGAATTATTGTATTTATATTTGTAATTAGAAATTTTTCAACGAAATTGATGAGAATAATTGTTTGTAAAGTACCTGAAATATTTTCAAATATCGTTAAACGTAGTAATTGCATCTATATTATAATGAAGCTTCCATTTGTATGGGCATATACTGAGGATTTGTAATTTTAATTGAAGCAATAAAGTTGCGAGATGATCTGACCGAAGTTTTCCTTCTTCTATAAAATAGAATTGAAACAACAAATCAAACAGAGACTCTAATTACAGAGCACAGCAATGACGAAGTGCAAAAAATAATGCAAAACTCAGTGTAAAGTTAAGGTAAATAATTTAAAAACAAATAAATCTGATGTCGATAGCTAAAAAATAATATGATATTGTATCGAACACTCGCAAATCGTGCACTGCAATCGTCATCCATGTAAATATTTATTTATATGTAGTTAATAAACGAAAACTAGGTTAATTAGTTTATAAATGAATAATAGTTCCCAAGTATAAATGAAAAATCCAAAAATATGTATGATTTAGGCTGATTAATTATTCTGTATATCGGTGCGTTACGATAAAGTTGTGATACGCGATTGATTGACAAAAATGTGTCGATGAATCAATGAAAATGGAAATTATGAACATTTATTATGAATGATAATCTGTAACATGTGTCTGATTTTGGATCTTGTGTATGTGTATAATATAATAAAAAATTTTAAAGTTTGTGAATATAAAATAAAAGCCAAAAAAACGCAAAACAGTTGATTTTATTCATTTAATCTTTTCACCATGTTTGTTTGTAATCAGTAAACAATAAAATGAAAAAATTCACTTAATCAAAATCATAATATAATTATGAAACAAATTTTACTGATAAAAATAATGAAGAACTCAAAAAACCTTTTTCCCACATAAAAAAATTTAGTAAGCAATGGATTATAAGATTCAAAGACGATTTTTCATGGAATGTATTTTTTTCAATTTACATGATTCTTACAACATCTATGAACAATTTTTATAATTTTACACTCGTGTTGCGATTTAATATTTATTATATTCAGTATGATCATTTTTTGCATTACTAAAGGTCACTTATACGAATTTAAAAAAATAATTGTTTACCGCAAGTTTTTGGAGAAAAAAAATCGATGCACCCGAAAACTATGGAAGAAATAGTACGTTCTAAATTTCCTTTTCAAGCCTCACCTTTGTTAATCAAAGTAATCAGCTTTGCTTTTTTATTTTATTCATCTTTATAAAAATTACTTTTATTTTACGAATTCAACATTCCTCTATAGGGCAAGTTTTGAGAAACATTTCTTTTGACGCAAATCAGACTTTTCAATGAGTTTCGCAGTGAGTGTGGAGTTATTATTAATATATTTAACCCCGTGTAACTATTAAACTTTTGATTACTAATCTTATCGTTGAAAAACGGTTGGAAATTTTTTATGAATACAAAAAGAAGAGTACCCTGAGCGAATAATTGCAACTCGATCATCACAAAAGTCACCATATGGTAAAAAAAAATTTCACCTCGAAGTTTTTTTTCATCCTTGTACTTTTATTTTTTATTATTTTTCCGATTTAAAATTTTAAAATGCAACGAGAATTAAAATATAAATATCATAAATAGTATCTTTCGACACAATCATCCGTTCAAAAGTATATCTTGAATCTGCGGAAGATTCGTCGAAGCTCGCGCTCCGGAATCCGGCGGCCAAGTCTGGGTGGAAATTTAGGTTGCGAGTTGTCTTGCTGCTGTTGTTGGCCATCCGCGGCATCATCGACATCGAGCTTATTGTCGAGCCGCTCGAGAAAATTATGGGCCAGCTGCATCCCAACGAGGCGATCCTCGAGCTCTCGTCCCAAACGCGGGGTGAAGGGCGGCTCTCGGGGATATTCATTTTTGCTCATGCCGTCCCGCAACGATGGACTCTGCGCTTCCGTCTCGGCTGGTTAGGCAAAATAAGTTTAATTTTCAATTTCGATTCAAGGGGTGGATAGAACAGATGCTCACCTGGTACAGTGATGATGCCCCAAGAGGGTCGCTCCGCGGCGAGTATCTCGCTGAGTTGTTGGATTTTCTTATCGGAGACGCTCGACGAGGCCAGCTGCAGCAGCTTGTCCTCGTCTTGGCCGCCGGAGCGTCGTCTCCTGCCTAGCCTCGGGCCGAACCACATGCCACCGAGCTGACTGGCCGAGTTTTGGGTCAGACATTGGCCAGCCGCGCAGGGGTCCGATGCTTCGGCGTGCATGCGCTCCACTCGAGGACCTTCGATCGCCTCTTGACCAGATGGACTGTCTGTAGTTGTTAACTCTTTTTATGAATATTTTTGACATTATTCTGAGCATTATTTATTCGGTTGAAATTATAAACCAATCATCAATTATACGATCTTCAACAATAATCAAAATAACATTCGGTCAAATCACAGACTCTTTCTTTTAATTTATGATGTATGAGCGAATGGAAAAAATCACAAGCGAGAAATCTTCATGAAGTAGCAGAGATGTGTGCTAAATCAAGTTTATGATATTTGATCGCGATCATTTGTGTCGAATAAATTCAATGTTTCCAATTTCAGCAATTCGTTACATGGTTCAAATATGACCATCCCGCGCTCGAATAATATTGTCTCACTCGTGGGTGTGTCTGTCCGTGCGACTCTCTATGCTGCGTGTCTCGTGAATCTACTAATGTATACACAGGCACAAATTATGTGCCCGGCTATTTCTGGCATTTATATAGCTCCGATCAGACCCCTCAGAGTCGTTAGTTATATTTTTGGGGGTTGGCCTTTGGTATACCTATACGTGCGAGAGTATAAAAATATATTAAAATTCGCTTCTTTTTTGCTCATGCTTTCCTGCTTATTGGAAGCTCTTTTAACAAAGTCCCGAAATGTCATCGAGCTTTCACGAAAGCTCTCGCGAGTGATCTTCTGCGTCGTTCGCTCAAATGAAGCTTAAAAGAAGCAGTAGAACCTGAATGAAACTTGATTGAATGTTTGATTTCTTGCACTATTTGTAAGATTCCAACATATTCTAATAATATTTTTAATGCTAGTATCACCATAATTTGTTACTATAAGGAAAAATTGCAAAAATATAAGAAACTGAGGTGGTTGATTTACCGTATTGAGCGCTGACCGTGCCCACGACGATGGCGCTCATGAAAAGTGCCGATGCTATAATCGTGGTCGTGCGTATTCTAATTCTGTACATGATGTCGATGCACTTGAAAAAAACCTCGAGTCAACTTTTTTTCTCGTATCTCAGCACAAACAATAAAATCAACACAGTCGTCAACGTTCGAGGACCCGTACTCGTCTCCTTCGATTCGAGTCCCGATCGAGAGCTTTTATACCTTCGCTCGGGATCTTTGCTTGATCCCGCGCGATGGAAATTCCGTCACGCTTTCCAGTGTACGCGATTTGTATCAATTACCCGGATGACTCAATACGCCACTCTTTCTTTAGTCCCGCGTCGTGCGTCGTAGTGTGTGGCTGTTTCCATGCAAATCCTTCGGTGTCTTTCCTCTACGTTCTTTGACACCTACACGCGTCTTGACTTGCGAGCTTTCGCGCTCCCTTTCACTTTATTTCATTTACCCACTTTTCCGTCCTACGGCGTCGTATCCCTTACCTTCCTGCTGTGGCTTCGACACTTTTTCTTTTTTAAGAAAATAATGGAGCGTATAAATTGCAAATATCGCAAAGTTTTACATATTATTAGAAATTCGTATTTAGATACGGGTGATTTTAGTCTCGTGACTTTAAAATTTTCGATGAAAATTTTTCAAAATTCACTTTTTTTTAATCGAAACTTTGGTCTGTTCATTGATCTCCGATATGGATTTTATCAGCAACTTTTCACATTCGACTACAACTTACACAATCTCGGACATTGTACATGAGTTATATGAGTTCGCTGCACGAGTATTGTGGTGCGTTCCATGCATGTATAGATATCGATTAAGAACACAAGACAGCTGTTGTACTACGCGTAATAATATATAACATATATCTATTATATATGACATACTTTAAACCTCTTACGGGGGTCATTTTATTAATGTAGCTCTAAATCCACATGCTATCCTGATTCGATAAAGCTCATTTGTCAGGACTTTTGCCTCAAATTGAGCTTCGGTGACGTTGATCGATGTACGCGTGATAAAAGAAAAACTTTTGAACAATTTACTATAAATTTTCATGTCACGGGTGTTTAATGAAATTGTAAACAACCATATACACTCGAAGTTTGTTTAAATTTTTTCAATTCATCAATCTTTTGCTGAAGAAACTGTTCATTATAATCATATAGCCGTTTATCATAATTTTTCTGCAAGCTCTTTTTTCGAAAGCTTGAATCGTACTTTAACCTTTTCTATTTCCACTTTAAGGATTTTTTTAAACAATTGTATTCAGTCGTTGCTCAAAAATGATATTGTTTTTAATTAATTGTTTGGTTTTTGTAATACATGAAAACAAAATTATTTCACGCCGCGCGTTGATGCAACTGGAGTCAAGCGAGCTTTATGAACAAGCTCTATGAGCAAGCTTAACTATGAGTTTTCAAACATGAGCTTTTGTAGATCAGAGAAACATGAAAATTTCAGAGGTATATTAAAAGTTGCCGTACCCCCCGGTAAAACTATGATATCTATTTTCACTCTAGAAGGAGGGGAATCACAAACTATACCAGTACATTGCTTAATGATCTAATTTTAGATATATACCTATGTATTCGTATAGCGAGAGTCGAGTCTTGGTCAGCTCTACACACAGTCGGAAATTCTTGAGTGCTCAAACAGACCAATGCAAATAATATGAATGAAATGTTGTTTGCTTTAATACTTGTTATTGTCATTATTCAATTCGATCAAAATAATATCATTTTCTTTTCAATTTTCCAATTTGATCAATTAGTTGGGTAATTCGCAATTTCCATCGACAATAATAAACCAGCTACATTCGAAAGAAATCATTGCGATCTTTCAAACGCCCAATGCGAGGACTCGATATACAGATGTGTAAATAGCCCAATCGATACTCGTGATCGTATGGCCATCAGAGAGCACAGCGTGCGATGGACGAAAAATCCAAGCCATTCGGGAGCCAGCGCGTCACGCCGTATCTCTGAGATCCCCTCCTCGTTTGCGGCATGCTAGCGGGCGTGAAAATAGGTATACATCGCACCACAACCACAGCCACCGCCGCCGCCGCCGCCGCCGTTGGGGTAACTCCGAGCGAGGCTAGACCGCATTATCTCTTGATTTTCATGTGCCTCTGCTCGGTGAAAGCTGCTATTTCAAAGCTCGGCAAAGTTAGCACTAGTTTTCACGCGAAGCTTTCTAAGTGCCTTTCACGCTCGAGCACGTCTGTTTGTGTGCTTTTCACGCAAACATTCAAGAATTTGCAATTTTTCAAAAAAATATCTATCAACTGTGCATTTGGAAAACCTCCTAGGCATACTAGACGTAAATATTTTGATTTTCTTGGGTTTATTTCAATTTCCTTCGTGAAAATTTTCATCGTGATTTTTCGAAATCAACACCTTGGAGAAATCAGCTTTCCTAGAGCAATAAAATGTCGAACGTCAAATTACAGGCGGATTTACGCAGAACAAAGCGTTTCCACGAAGACATGGAGATGGGCAGTCTTAATGATTAATTAAACTCTCGGCAACTTTCTATGCGAGTCCTTAAAGCTTTATTCGTCTAGACGAGATAGCCGAGCTAATTGAAGAACGTCTGCAGTCAATTGTTCCGTTTATACGTTTTTATAAATGATCGAGTACGAAACGAGCCAGCTCATGAGTTTAATGTTCTATCATTGTATTTACGGAATTGTTGAAGATTATATTGTTGAAAGAAAATTTTAAATAACAGTCAACATACGTTTTTGAACTCAAAATCATTGTCGTCATTGTTCATTTACATTGAAATCCGCAATGACCATTCGCATCTACGAATTCGACGCTCGAGCAAGTGCAATCTTATCTTAGCGGGTGCGTCAAAGGGTACAAACGCGAAAAAAGCTCGCAATATACTACACCTAATCGCTACGTATAAGCCTATACGCTAGGCGCGCGAGTACTTTTTTGCCTCGTTCGGTGGATTACTCTTTCTAGACTAGCTTCACCCTCGTCATGACCTCCCCGTAGCGCGAAGCGCTCAGTACGCCCACGCGCGGATGAGTCACACTCCATCGTGCAGTGTACACGCGTACGTACGTTCCTACTCGATATAATACCTAATATATACATACCTATGTAGAAGCGGACGGACGGAGTCGGACGGACGGGACGGGCGGCTCAGTCTTTAACGCACATGCGCGTTACCATAGCGGGCGCGGACCCAGGCGCAGGCGGCGGCCGAGGGAGCAAATATAGATCTAAGCGTGCTATATATATCGCGTAAGAGCACAGTGGTGGGTGTGCGGAGTAATGCGGATTCGGAAGCGTTATATATATAGCAGTAGTAGGTAGTATCGTAGGGCAGCTCTACGAGAATTTTGTACTCCTGATAGATTGTCGCTCGGCGAGCGCTGTGCCACGCGCGTCATCTCCGCTTCTCTCTCTCTTTCGCGAGCGTACCTACGCGCGATAGCCTTTTTTTCTGCCTCTCTCTCTCTCTCTCGTTCTCTCCCTCGATCTTACGTATCGCGCGAGAGAGGTGTACAGCGATTTCATGCAGTAACGCTGCGGGTGGATTATATTCGTCGGCCGTGCAGCAGTGGACTTTTTCTTACGTACATGCACGTATAACGTAAGCGCCTCCTCGTGCATCTCCGCTGTACTCCTCCTTCGCTCGCGACTGCCACCGTATCGCGTCGCGAGTGTACATACATAGGCGCACCGTTGCTCGCTGTGTTGTACGTATAGGCGCGCGCGCGCGCGCACTCGAGAGCGCATTATCGGCAGAAACTTTTATGCTTTCGGCACACTTGTGCTTGCTGGCGAAAGTCCGAGCAGGCGAACAGAAGTTCCTCGTTGGTCGTGTCGCGAGGTGGGCCTACGAGAGAGAGAACTATATAGCCGTCCACCCACCCACCCACTCCCCCTCGCGCAAGCACGAGAGGGGGCTGACGCAAGCTCGAGCTTGTTCGCTGCTGATGTTACCTCGGTAAGGGCTGTATCGACAAAAGCCTCGACATATTATAATCCCCCCGCCACTCTGTTGTGTCATTGCCGAGCGCGATACAGCTTATAAGCAATATTGTACACAACTGCTACTGCTGCTGCTGTTGCTGCTGTATCGCAAGCTCGGCTTGACTGCGCGACGTGCGATGCTCTCCTCTCTCTCTTTCTCTCACCCTCAGTCAGTTGCTTTTTCGCTACATAGATATAGCTGTAGACACATATAGCCAAGCGCAGAGTGAAAGTAGAAAGCTGCGCAGTACGATCGGGCAGGGCGCCACCTGCGCTACAAGCAACTATATGCAGCTATGCTGACATTTCCGACCAATATTTCCGGAACAACGTGACGAAGACTGACGCCGATGTTACATGCGTCGATGCTGACACGATTATTATTATTATTATTATTATTATTACTAATCGTTTACACTAATTTACTAATTCACACACTATGATCGATCGTCAAGCGGACGAGAGCTCAAGTATAATAAAAGCTAACGAATCGTGAATCGTAAATATCAACAATGTGAATCAATTGCGAAACGTCACTCGTAATCAACGAAAGCAGAGGAAAATCTCCGTGCAAACTTATTGTCATTGCCTATGTTTACCTTTTCGGCTTAGCTGAATCGATGGAATGTTTATAAGAAAATACACTTATCTCGGCTCGATCGGTGGAATGACGAACTGCTTCTCGCGGGGATTTTCATTTCGATGCGCGGAAAAGGACGGAGAAAGGCTACGCGGGTTTTTGCGCGCTTTTTACAGTGATACGATTTCGCGTGCCCAAACATCGTAAAACGCAATTGTTGGCGCAAAAAACATTATAGCCTTCGACCTTACAAAGATAACGATTTTTTTTTCGCGAGCGATCACGCCACACGTAAGTTATAATTTCTATCGACGATCTCATCGTTCGCTGCGTAAGCCGCTGCTGATTCAACTTCTCGTTTGACACTATGTACGTAATTATGTTTATTTATGCACGCGTCGAGAAAAAGGAGCAAAAAATTTCATCGAATAAATAAAACCATCAGCGAGCGAGTCGAAAGAGAGAGAGAGAGAGAAAAATTGTAACCGACCGATACTTGACTCCCGAGAAAACAAATATTCTCTTCATAGCAATTTTTTTCACATGTATGCTCACTGCGTGCGTTTAGCGTACTGTAATCGCGCTGACGCCTCTTTTCACGCGCATATTGAAGTGCTTATAAACGACACACAAGAGCTTTGTCATCTCTCTCTGCGCGATACTATTATTTTATTCTCTCTATTCGAGATATTCGCTATTTTTATTCGATGTCAATGATGGTATTATGCAGTTGATGCACATTTTTTTCTGCGAGCTTATTTAATGCAATCGCTGTACAATAATCCACTCGAATTCCACATGAGATTATTAAACAATCGCGCGGAATTTCACTTAGATCGGTGAATCGACTTCCGTCGGGTGCATAAACACTCGCTACTGCATGATCAAAAATAAACGATTCGCGTATTTATTATACGAAGTAAAGAGAGAATCGAACTCTCGGCCCAACGATCCTCGTTAAAACTTGATGTACGCGCGTGAGCAAAGGGTTTTTGTATATGTGTGTGTGTGTGTGCTCGTAGATCCGTTGAATGATATCTGGACTGCGTCATCTACACGCGAATATAAATTCCAAAGACACTCGTGGGCTCGCCGACTTGTCGCCTCGTCTTTTCGCACTTACTGCTTATATAATGCGGAATAAAAAAAGTATTTATCGTTTCCCATGTTAATAGTAAATTGAAGCGCGTTAGTACGAGTTCGAAATACTAAATATCCCCGACGACGGATTTACAATACAACTACGCGTATCTTTTGCTCCTATGCGGGATTTTTATTTTGCGTAATTAACATCAATTAAGTCGAAGTTTACGTAGGAAAAAAATTGTGACTTTTTGTAACGTATAAATTGGCGTGGTGCAAAGTACGCTTGTGCAAACACGATCGTTTCGTAGGAATTTCCGCGTACAAATAGACTCGAGCGACGGGGCCAAATAACAAAGTGCAATACATGTATTATGTGCAGGCAGCTATAGCAGCGGCGCGTCGCTGGATCGAGCTTTTCTTTGGTTCTTCAAACGCTTGTAACGCGCTTGTATAGGCTCCGCCCCAAGCGCGCACGCCACTTTCAACCAATTTCCTTTTACCGACCTCTGAGCGCTCGACGCCATACTCCCGTTTCTATATATCTATCTGGCTATGTGGCTGCGGCGGCGGCGGCCATAGTACGATGCGCCTCTCGAGTGCAAAAACCTTTAGCCTTCCTCGAGCTTCCATCGCTTTTTTCTCTCGCCCAGCCGCGAGTCTTTTGTTCGTTCTTTTTCTCTTCGAAATCGCGCAACGCGAACGAGGATAAAAATAATTGCGATAAAGAGGAGAAAATATCGTCGCGAAGCAATTATTGCGCCTACACGAGCGGCACGAGGAATAATTGTTTTAAAAATTATTTTCTCGTCGTTGAGCTTTTTGCGCGTATAATATAATGTGTCGATTGCAAGCGAAAGTCACACGTACACACAAAGTGCACAAACCCGCGTGTAGACACAATAATTATTCGCGATGCGATCGTCATAAATAAGCAGCTCAAATCTAAATTATACACTTCGCACCCGGGTAAATTGCACGCGTTACATCTTATTATAATTTTTACGAGTATTTATCAAACCTACGATATTTATTATTATTTATTCGCTTCTTGTCCTTGAGCGAGTATAAGTGACATTGATTCATGATGTTGCGATCGTTGTAACGAGCTGTTGTGCGCGCATATATAATAACGTTTATCAGAGTTATTCAAAAATTTGTCACAATTTTTATTATCACATACGATGCACGTGTCGCGGAAACTCGAGTGCACGTCGTGGATCGCTCATCGATCATGAATAGCCGAATGATGATTCGATTTCCGCAGTTGACACGGCGGGGGCGGTGGTTTACAGATATTTGGATCGTAAAAAAAAGTACAGTCGCGCGATGTAAAAACTTCCTATTACTTCTGTCGCTCACATAATATACTAGTGTGTAGCAGCGTGTCGTATGAACGAGGAAAGAGCCCGAGTCGTGAAATGCAGCTGCACACATCGAACTTCACAAGGAAGCTTCGGTTGATTTGTCGATCTAGAATAAGGCGGTTATCGCTTCGAAATTATTTTTACATACATAATTTAATAAGTGAATGTATTAATATATAAAAATAGCTTGATTCTGTACTATGCAATGATCTTAAATATCGCTAGTTATGCAATGAAAACAACAAAACGTTCCGATTCAATCGGACAGATACACGGTTCGCCGTCGGATATGATCCTGAATTTTTGTAATTTGATCCTTGAGTTCAGTAAAAGGTTTAAAATTTCCTAGAAAAAGGAAAGTCAGCTCGCACCTTTTCGCACCATCATAAATTCATCAATGCTGAACGAAACTTGATTGTAATACTACAGTCTGAGTCAATTAAACGTGATACCCGATGATTGTATAAAGAAAAAACTGATCTTACCGTACAATCCTTTACAGCGCGTTATAGTGTGGATCAAATTGATCGAGGAGGTAAAATGATTGAGTCTCAAAAAGCCATGGATCGCTGTTAAATTCATATCGTAAATAATTTTATTCTAAATAATAATTTTACTATAATATAGTATGTACAATGTATTTATAAAATTTTTACAATATTCATTAGATGTATGCCGAAAAAGAATATAACGCCATAATTATATTTAAAATTAATTTACAATCGCCTTCTTTTTATCGAACTATTCATACTGCTTTGGTATTTTGTTTCAATGAGATAACTTATATCGATAGTAATCACACATATTTACTCGCTAAACAATGATAAAAATTGCTATTCATTAAAAGTATTCGGTAATTTTGAAGTGACCGCGACACTTTCAATGAAAATAATAATAATAATAATAAAAAATGCGACACGCACCCCAAATTCGTGACTATTATTTCATATAATGTTCACGATGCGTCGTTGCATTATTATAACATCGTATTTACAACAGCTTAAAATAATTATGAACGTTCTCATGATATATGAATTTTACAAATTTATATACCGTGAGTACACATGAGTATTATTTTGCATCACCTTTCCCACTTACTTATAATCGACGTAAGTACGATCGAAAAGAAAAACGGCAGATTTCGCGCATATTTAAGTTCGTTAACGAGATTCTCACTGCATTTGGAGAGCAGTCGCGTCGAGCTCCAACGCCCACATCTGCTGCGGCCAGCCCGTCCGGCCCTTGGTCTTGGCCGCCGTCTGATCTTGGCTGCACAGCGCGCTCATCATCATCCTCGTGTCGTTCTGCGCATAAAAGGCATTTTTCTTGGCTAATCGTTCGTTAAGCGTGCAAAATTTCTTTAGGATGGAATGAGGGGTGTTGGCGCTCACCATGCCGCCGCCGCCGCAGTGCGCCGAGGAGTTTTTGCTCCTCCTGCTGCTGCTGCTGAGCAGATCGGCCCTGAAGCTCTGGGGCTCCTCGCCCTCCTCGCTGCTCAGCACGTTCATGAGATGGGCGATGTAGCTCGCGGCCAGTCTCAGCGTCTTGATCTTCGAGAGCTTCGTGTCCGTCGGCACGTTGGGTATGCAGTCGCGCAGATCGGCGAAGGCGTTGTTGATGCTCTGCGTGCGCCGACGCTCCTTCTTGTTGGCGGTGTTGCGCCGCTTCGGCCGGATTATCACGCTACCGCTGCTCGTCGTCATGGTGGCCGTGTTGGGCGTCGGCGGGCAGCCCAAGCCTCCGCCGCTGTTCAGGTGCTCCTCCTGCAGCATCGCCGCGACGCTCTGGGTCTGTGGTTCCTGATGTTGTTGCGATGGTGCTTGTTGCTGCTGCTGCTGCTGCTGACTTCGATGTGATTGTATTTGACAGTTGATGTCGTAGTGATACGCCGTCGATTGTTGAATGGGATTCTGTTGTTGTAACATTGTGTTTGGAGCGTAGGGCATGTGTTGGTGTTGAATTTGATGTTGTGGCTGCTGATGCATGTTTTGCTCTTGATGATGGTGTGGTGGCTGCTGGTAACTGAAATTCGTGTACTGCTCTTGCAAATTTCGCTGAGCCGTATTGACGTTGCACTGGTATTGAGCCGTGTGCAGGTACTTTTGCTGGATCGGCGATACGTCTTGAATGCCGATTTCCTCGATGAGGGGCGGCGTAGAGCCGGATGGACTGCCCGCCGAGCTGCTGCCCGATATGCCCGAGTCCACTGCTCCCCAGTACGACGATCCGCATCCAACGTCCATGTCCGCGACACCTGTGCCCAAAGTAAACAAATGTACATACTTGTTACAATCGACTTATTTACGCCTGATCATCGGATATTATCTTTTGAATGGATTTAATTACTTTGATTTGGTTTTTTTCAAGTTTATTAGATCGATGTATCGAAACAATAATTTACGAACGATGCAATATCCGGTCTCGTTCGGAGAAAAAAATGTAAATGAAAAAGTTCAAAGGGGACATTGGAAACGTCGAAACTGGCGGAAAGGCTTGAAAGGAAGTCATGGAATTTTTGGGAAGGACGACACCGTAAAACACTGACGTACCGTATGGATGCGAAGAGTAGTTGTTGTAGGGCAGCTCATACTGCGGATAATAATCGGCCTGAGTCTCGTATCCACCCATAGTCTATGATTTCTGCACAAATGTACACACGTTAAAGGGCAAAATTATCTCGGCGATCACTGCGTCGATTTTTCGCACACACACACACAAACACACGGATCGATGTACAGTACACAAATTCGTATAACAACTCGCTGCACTCGCTCTTTGCTCAACACAATGCTTGCGACAATAATCGGAACGCACAAACAACTCTCGCACTACTGGCACACGGTAAAAAGTCAACAAAATATCGAGGAGCTGCTGCTGCTGCTACTTAAATTGGGGGGAAAAAATCGCGCCCGACCCGATCGATTATCGAAGCTGATTAGCTCTCGTCAAGACGCGCTTGGATCGGAGTCTCGTTAACAAATGTCATCGTTTCGATCTCGGAATCGGCTCGCAAGGCTCTGCCTCCTTTTCGGGGCGTGGCTTAAAGCTTCGCAAGTATCGCTCTCTCTCTTTTGCGAAAACCCCACTACTTTTGGGGATACAGCCGCGCTCGCTATACTACATAGCACCTCGAGCACTACACGCTCCCATGAACATCTCTCTTCCTCGTTCTCTTATGATATACCCACGAGCGCGCGCGCGAGAGAGAGAGATGTAATTCAATTAGAGTATAATATAGAGCGGGACGCGGAGAAAGAGAGGCGAGCGATACGCTTTTATCCCCGCTCCTCTCTCTCTCGCGTCTCACTTCTCTCTGTATTATAGTGGAGGATTTTATTAATAAATGGTCTTGCGGTTTTCGTTGTGGTGGCGGCGGCGGTGGCGACGGCCATGAGATATAATTCAACTTATCCGCCTATCGAGTGGACATTTCTGTGTGCGCGAGGCGACGAGCTTTTCGCGCGATGTCGATCCACGCGTCATCCTGAAAATTCACCATTGTTTTATAAAATGTGAAAAAAGTTAACTTTTCTTTAAAATTACAGTTTCCTCGTTAAGTTAAGGCCCACTTGTAGAGGCAAAGTACGGATAGAATTCGTTACGACGACGCGCTAAAAGGACAATCAACGTAAAGTTCGGGCGAGCCGCACATAGATTTTCTATATAATAACGACGTAGCCCCGGGTTCTGGCTTGTGTCAAGGGCTGCTTCCACGCGATCCACGAAGCGAGACTTTATGCTCGGGCGCGCGATATCGTGCACAGCGTTACGGAGCACTTACACCGCTACCTATACCTGCCCTGCCATGAGATATTTATCGTTATAGCGCGAAGTACAAGACACGTTCGTAAATCGTGCGAAAACCGTGTACAATTTTTGAAAAAGTTTCAGCGCGTCGACGAGCTTTTAGAAAAGCTACAGCAGCCTCGACGAGTTGTTTTTCGGGAACGCTCGTGCCGCTCGCGGTCACATATAAATTAGAGCGGATCTACGTGCACGAGTGTTAATTGACCTCGTGCTTTTCCCACAGCTTTTCTCGCTGTGTTAATCGTGATTAGTCTCAAAAAGCCGCGAAACATATCAAAACATCGTCCATTAAAAAGCTCGTTTTGTGGTTAATCGTCTCCGAGTGATTAATGAACCTATAGTCTCTGCGAGTCTCTTGAAAAAAAGTGTCCCCTCATTGAAAGGTCTCGCTAATATATTAAACCGCAGCGGCACGAGCGCAGATCAGTTTCCCACGTGTTGAGGTATAATCTAGCGGCAGCAAGTGGCTGCTGGATCACAATGTAAGACTTCACTGTCAACGAGCGATTTAGCCTTGTCTGTGTGTGAGACTTTTTCCGACGGATAAACACACGTATATTACACGCGAGCCAAGATGATGTACGATCGCGCGCGAGTGTAATTTCGGAAACCCCTTCGGTTATTCGCCAAGTGGCTCGTTGTATATACGATATATTATATATACCGCGTCGACTCGCGCGCGCGAGACGACCGACGGGCCACTTGAGATGTCTTCCCCCGTATTTTTTTTTTTTTCGAGATGACTCGCTCTGATTTTCCACCTATATATCTGTACATGGGTATGCAAGAATAGGGTTTATATATTAATTAAGTGGATCACAAACGATGATCCTGAATGATCATCTATGTATTTCAGAGACTCACTCTAGGATATACGTGTATAACATACACTGTATATACGCGTGTACTATCTAAGCCTTATCGATTTAAATGCCCCACTAGATCTACGCTTATCGAAATATCGAGTGGGACGTCTGGTTACTTTAATCCTGGTCCCGTTCGCAAAAGGGTAAAATACTTTTAACATTGAAGATTCCAGCACCTTATCTCGATATTTTTCGAGAGCGCTTCCTAAGCGTACTATTACGCGCCCGACGTATACAAGCTTTTAACGATGATGCCGTAATTAGCGAGCTTTTACGACGGTAAATTGCGTCTTCCGGTATAATAGGTATGAGACATTCGTATGAATTCAAACGTCTTATGAAAAACAGACAAATTACGGTTTCTGTAACTATCGTGCTCTGTGGTCGCGTAAACATGTAAGTTTATGTCAATTTCGGTTGCAAGAGTGTGCTTGATACTTATAATGTTAGTAGATATGAATAGGTGCATAATAACGTTAAAATCTTCGATATACAAAAACTGAGTTATAAAATTATGTTAATGATTGGTTGTAAAATTTAGGATTTGATTTTGAAAACATTTAAAAAGTATTAACGAAATAGACTACAATAAACTGCATTTTTACTTTTATCCTTGTTAAATCATTTAAAAACGAAAGAGATTGATTCATGGGTACCATTTTTACACTACATCATAAATACCCATCAGACTATTAGCTTAATTAGCTTTCAAATTGTGTTATCTGCTTGGATAAATGCGCAGAAATATTTTAATCCGATTATTTAATTGAGGTGTATCAATTTCGCATTATTTTGAGTAAACAAAATTAGAGGGGAAGAAAAATGAGAGGAGCGAAGATACTACGTTACATGCAAGCGTACAGCGCATATCTATATGAAAGCTTTAGGGCCATGTGGCTTTTATGAGATATCAAATCGTAATGAACAGTATATACACACATACGACTAAATACATATATACGCCTTTCTGCTACCTAAATATAGTTTATTACATTACCGAGTATTAATGGATTTACGCTATTGAAACGTCAAACTTTGCTACAAAGTTATTTGATTAAATTATACATCTCGAGCAATTTTTTATAATAATTAATATTTTTAATGCGATTCTGCGGTAATTTTTCGAACATCAAACCCAAAAGATTTGAAAAATATTCATTTAGTTAAGTTTATTGTTATGCAAAATGCAATTTAAAAAAAAATAGTTCAAATTATTATCATATCTGATCTGAATCCAACGATTCAGAATCTATCAAATTAAAAAAATATGTATCTGAAATTCATTTATCTTAATAATCGTATCACAATTATGAAAAATAAGTATAAAACTTCTTTTAATAAAATGTTTTATTATATTGCAACAAACCTCCGTATCGTCCAGCTTGGTATTCATCAGAAAACATATTTATTTATCAATTAAAAAAGCATAACGAACCAGAGTTATACATGCATATTAATACAGTACGTATAAATATTATTTTTTTTAGCATTGGTCAATTCAAACGAACGGTAGAAAAATGTGTCAGAAATAACGACATGAAAATTTTATAACTTCTTTGAAATTCGCGAAAAAACGCCAAAGTTTACATAGATGCGTTTCACGTGTCAAACGCGCGTGATTTTAATGCCAACGTAAACGCTCTTTTTTTCCTGGCCACCGAGGAAGATGATTCTTCACGCTGTTATTAGGAAACGCGTTGCGCGCGCGTACATTTCGAAGCGGTGCGGCCGAGCGATGCGCCCGGGGCGTCATTAAAAATTGACGTATCAACATCCGCGCCGATCTTGAGGTTCAAACGATCGTTATTTTAAGTCGCTTTGACGCGCGAGTTTGTTTAATTTTTAAATTTACTGCTTTTGTGTAGGACTCGGAAATTATAAACACGAAACTAGCGCTGAGCCGTAAAATTAGATTTACTGCGTTAATGATTCAAGAAGGAGTGAAGCATTGTTTTGAAAATTTGTCTCTCCATGGCGTGTCTTGGTGGGTGGCAATATAGCGACGACGGTATAGGGACAAAGATTCAGTTTGGGTTGGAATGGAGAAATGTTAACATTTGTTGCAGGCGTATTTTAATGAAATAAACCCTGATGATTATTAGACACTAATTGTGCATTGATAAAACCAAAGCGCAATTGACAAAGAAAATCCGAAAAAACGTAAAAATACGTCGAATAAAAAATCCACTTATCCCCGTGTATATAATTCGAACCACTTGAACGAATCTGTGGCTATGTGCTTATGTGTGTTCCCACCAAAAAATAACAAACACAATTGTCCCCCTTCTCTATCTCTCAAACTTCGAATGACGGCACTTGAGTAACAGTTAAGACATCGAGCCTATGTTAAGGTTTTTCCATCAAATGTCAATCTCCAACTTCTCTTAAACGACTACACCTCGATCAAATTTATAGATCCTACATCGTCGACTCGATTAATTTTCTGCTTAAACGGCTACGTGTGATTGGAAAACTCATTATGGACTATTCATTGGGTTTGTATATTACAATACCGTTCGAGAGTGGGTTACACAAAAATTATACCACGTTCCCTTTTCTCACGCGCGAGCGCGAATACGGACCTTTTGACTCTACGCGCGACGACAGAATGATGAGTCTCTCGGGTATCTTATACAGAGATGACTATATCGCTCGTGTGTATATGTTTATATAAATATATGTAGAGGTGTAGCTTTTTTCTCATGCGCCTCGACGACGATTGAGGCACTTGAAAGTATTCGCCGGACACTTTCGTATACATGCGCAAAAAAGCTGGGAATTTTAATATCATATGCTTGACTTGGATTTTGGAAATATTTTTTTTGGTAATTATTACATTTGAAATTTAATATTATAGTAAAATTTTCTTTCTACCTTGTATAGGGTGATGCAATATTGGAGCACAGATTTGAGCATTATCCCCGTAATTTAAATACGTAATAACTCGCAGCTTTTTGAATAAAAATTTCTCACGACGTGTGCATACAGAACTGAAGTTCAAGTGGCATCGAAATTCGAAAAAAATTGACAGTTGTGTATACATACGGAGAGACTTATTCTCTGACACAAAGTTAAATAATTTAACTATTTTATCACCTCTCGAGATTCGTTTTTATTACCGGTAACATAATGGCGCCTCAAATATGTTCACGTCTCTCGGCTTTACGATCGAGTATATTGAAAAACTTATAATCGTCGATTAAAGCAAGACGACACTCCCTTGCTCGCGTGTTTGTGTGAGCTTTGAAATCGAACACCGCCCCGACACATAATGAGCCGATGATATAAGCTGAGCGTCAAAAGGCCATCGTCGTGATTTGGTACAAAAATACGATGGGATTTTTGGGGGTGGATCGTGTGAAATGCAGGAGTTTCAGTTTTCGGTGCAATCACGTGATATTGTTTCGATTTTGGAGCAATCATAAAAATATTACTTCCTATCAAATCTTGCAACGACAAGATTTATGATTGACGACTCTATACGAGATTCCAATTTTAATTTCCTTATCTCTATAATATCATGTGTCATAACTTGATCCGCTATTTAAAAGTATTTTTTCGATGCACCTGCAAATATTTTTAATGACCATTATCAATCACCATTACTCCATTAGAACGGCGGATACGAAAATTGTTATAAAAAATACTCTTCTGATCAGTTTCTGATTCATCTAGTATTTCCTACCAGGGGTAACTGTTGAGTATTTGTCGTTATACAATTTCAATCCTTATATAAAATAATTCATTTTTGATGAGGCTAACTTTAGTATAGTTGAATTTCTTTATTATGTGGTTTTTATTGTTTCCGATTGTATCATGATCTAAGCGCCACGAGTCAATACGGTATCATAAAATTATCATAAACCGACTTCCTGAAAGAAAATGTAACCCGCAGATGTCAGCGTACAGCCTCGATGCGTACATATAATTCCACGTATACACGCGCCGCCCGGCATTTAAACGTAGGCCTATATTATAACATCTACATTCACGAACAAACCCCCGTGTATTGTTGTGGGCTTGACTCTCGAGTCGAGGGGGCAAATATACAGTCGGTGCTCACTGCAACGCGTAACCGCAGGGGGTAGTTCACTTGTGTGCGCTGCGTCGAGCGTTCGGCTGATTGCGCAAAATATGCGCGAATAAAGTGCGCGAATACATATACGGCTTCGCATAAATGCTCGGTGACAATGACACTTGGAAAGTGGCTCGAGCATTTATCCGATTAAGTAATGTGGGCATTATTCGAGCGTTACCGGCACATAACTCGAAAGGGGTGTCTGGCCTTTGGTTATTTATGTATGCGCGCGTGCCTTTATTTGAGACAATATTTGCCGATCGTATGAAAATTATAACTACACAATACTCTCAAGTAAAATCTCAAATGCCATCTCGCGACCGATGATACCCTTAGGCATGCGCGAAGACGTACGTACAAACGTCGGTCGATAGATTATTGCGAAAAATTCCAGAAGCCCAACCGTCTCCCCGGCACCGATTCCGAGGCACAATCATGCTAATGGATTGGGACTGATAGCTCGCAGTAAGTATGAGCAGTGGCGCGCGTGCGACTGACTCGATATATTTACGGGTAGATCGTCAAGATTGATTCGGGTTATACGAAAGTTTTGAAGTGCCGAATCTATTATATGTATATGTGTGTCTGTGTGCCGAGTACAAGAGACCGAGTGACTTTTCTATTATACATCCTAATAGCACAGAGAGAAAGAGATCGGACGCGAGTAGTCAAAGGCGAGCATCGACACTTTCACCCCGCGCGCGCGTGCGGAAGAAACGATAAATGGCGCAATAAAATCCGACCACGCTTCGTATTTGACCCCAAATGCATCTCATTATAAATGAGATCGACGGGTTGTGTTTACTGAAGCTAGGACACTCGTGTATGCCTAACCATGTGTTCGGAAGGAGAATTTATTTGAAAACTTTTATTTATTGCCCTGCGGTTTACGTATAGCTAATGGATGCAATGCAAGACTCGCGCATATGTCCATTGTTCATTGACAGTTGTCCACGATTATTACAAAGTTTTTAAAAATGTACGATGATGTGTGTAATAAAAAAAAAATTCAATTTCATTTTATCAAGATATTAACTTACTCGATGAGGAACCATTCGCTCTTTGTCTCATATATCGATCATAAACTCAATCATAAGGATTAATTTGATGATGATATTCTATATAGTTAAGTGTCTCAATTAAGTTCGTTACAAACCACTACAATAGATCCGTTAATGAATGTGATCATAGACTAAACAGATCTTTCTATTATCAGTGTTCTTCCCACGCCGTATACATATGCCTTCTTATTTACGATCCCTCAAGAAGTAAAGAAAAAAAAGGACTGAACTCGCACGCGACTGCAACTTCTGATGCCTCGAACCCCGCTATAATATCGTTGATCGTCGACGACGTTCATGTGCGCGCGGCTGCTTTCGCACTTCTAATATCCTCGCGGGGCTACTTAATTCGTATATCTATATACTTTGTATATAAATTTGACTGCAGATCTGTGGCGTAATCGTAATGTTTTTTTTTGCTAGCTTTTTTGGCTCGATACTACGCGCGGCTTCTGCGAGACGCTCTTCTTCATTCTCACAATCTTCTTTCTCACACGAAAACTAAGGAATTTCGCCGGCGTGAAATTTCGTGATGAACCTGCTTGTCAGATTTCAATGTGTGTCATACACGTCGTGGACGCATCAAAAAGCGTTAACATCTGAAATCGTAGACTTGATTCGCTGCTTTTGGGTCTTCACTTTTGATAGCTGTCAAGTATACATAGTAAAAATGTTTTTCTTGCATCACTATAATTTGATACATGAATTTTCGATTCTCACGCGCTAAAGTCTGAAAATGTCAAAAAATCTTGATGCATTTTAACAATTTATTTATTGAAACTTCAACATCGTACATTTTATAATTGAACAACGACTGAACTCTAAGTACAATGTAACAATAACACGAGTAATAATTTGTAAAACGTTTATTTGTATAGTTTATAGAAACTGTAAAACTACTCAAAGTTTTACCTATTTACTTGAAATATTGTGTACATTTGCTCTTTATTCTTACGTACTTCTAATGAACACATTATTTAGACTTTAAATTCTTAAATATCCATCATATAAATCTAGATCATTTTCCTTTTTTAATTAGGAGTTGAAATTTGCCACGTATCTCTACAAAAATTTTGTAATTTTAATTTTAAATAGTTGGTCACATTTTCAACTTTAGTTAACATTTTTATCTTAATCGAATGATTCGTAATTCTAACAATAACAATAACACTTAAATTTAATACTTTTTTCAGAACACATAATTCTCTTTTATAATTTTGGTGTTTCGTTAAATCTTTGCACTGGAAAATGTTTTTCTACCGCATCATAGAAACTGCGTTTCCTGTATCATGAAAAACGCTTGTCACAGAAAGCCCAAGATGGAGTAAAAAAATTTATTTCAGTGCAGCAGACAATTTTTTGTAATCCCAAATATTGGAATGTTGAAGACTTTCAAAGAATTCATAAATTTTGATTCAATATTCGATGAATAATCTTGGAGGCGTTAATATGAAATTTTATTCTTCTACAGCGTCTCAGCGAGAATCTAATTAAAAAATTTATCAGTAATAATCCCCTCCAATGTTATCAACCGATGCACACTCACACACGCTTGAAACATGCTTAATATTCAACGTTCAACATTCATTCATCATTAACGTATCGTATAGGAATCTCATTTTTTTTTTGTAATATCTTTTTGACTTTTTTCAATTGTAACAACAGTTAAATAATACTATGAACACGAGCAACCACATAGAAACGTATAGCTTAGAAACGCAGGTAAAAAATTGAAGCGCGTAAAGAACATTGTGCGTGACGATCTCTGACGAGCTACGTCTACTAAAAAAAATCTAGCCGACGTCGGTGTAACTTTTTCGCGCGTCCGCCTCGTCCTCCTCGACGAGTTTTTTCGGCTCGATAACGACGCTGAAGTTGCTGCTGCCGATCGCGTAGACACAGTCGACGCTGCTAGCCGCCGACTCGGTGTTGGCCAGATCCTCGCTCGATCGGTAAATGCTCTCGCCGGAATCGCTCGAGCCGAAGAATCGCTCGCTGCTCGGCTTGGCCTGCAGACCACGACTGCAGCCGACGTGATGATGATGGTGATGATGGTGATGCTCCGCGGTGGAATCGCGACGCACCAAGGCGAGCCTGACGAGGGTCATGAAGGGCATCTCGAAGCAGCAGCTCAGACAGAGCGAGACGAACATGGTGAGGCAGAGATTGCCGAAGAAGGTGTGCAGTACGCTGTAGCCCGTGAGATTGCCGGAGGTGCGGACGCTGCCGATGTTGTAGAGCAGGACGATGTAGTGCGTCAGGTAGGCGCTGTAGGTGAGCTTCGACAGGGGCACCCACGCGCGCCACGACAAAAACGTGTTCAACGGACCTGCGCGATACGCAAAATCATGAAAGATGGATGATCGATCATTCGTCGATGATGTAATTTCGTTGCAATGTCAATCCTACCGGCGTAACCGTTGATGCAGGCGAAAATGATCCAAGCCACGGCGCCTGTGAAGACGTGCCTGTGCAGACCCGCGTAAAAGCTGGCCTCCCACTTGTTGTACGGGTAATCGTTGAAATACATACCGCGTGGGCCGAGCACAGCTGCGAGTCCGACCGCCGTAGCGACGAGCCAGCCACATGCCGCGTACGCCTGTGCACACAGAAATGACGACGATGATTATGCCTCGTTAAAATTCGATATTAATATCTCTCGAAATGAATGAAATCTAATGTAGGACGAAAAACTCGAAAGATTCTTACTCTGTTCATTCTAATTTTATAGTTTTTGGTTTTAAATAGAATGTAACCGAAAGCCAGTCCTATTATGTACGGCCCCGCTCTCGTGTAGACTCGTGTGTAAATTTGCAAATAGACATTGGTGACGTCCATTAAACTGCGAACAAAAACGTTTATCCGAATCAAAAATAAATGATAATGCGGAATATCTATATTTTCAACGCACATATCATAGATATACCGACTTTTTGTAATAGAGCATGGTCCCGGTCAAATTTAAAAAGTAAGTGATGCCAAAGGGAATCAGAATGGAGGCGAGTAAACCAGTTCCAGTGACAACCCAAAAGTAAATGGCCTTGTTGCACTTGAGCATTGGATAAAGAAACAGCGGCGAGATCCAAAGCAATTGCATGTCAACGGACAAGTACCAACTCTGGGACATGCACTGCGAACACACGATCGGAAACAGTAAAATAGCTTTCAATATATTTTAAATAATTCTTGTATCAAATATCAAATTTTAACTCAATTAAAATTTACCATGGTTTCAAGGTTTACGTAATTGTTGATGTATAGAAGATTTATCCACCAATTGGCGCGGCAGTTCTCTTTGCTGGAGTTCACCCAGGTGTCCCATTTCGGGCCAGAGCCCAATTTTTCAAACAAGGTCGCGTAAAAGCCCACGATAATCGCGTAAGCTGGTGTCAATCTACGGAGGTAAAGTAAAGGAATGAAATAGAAAAGAAAAGATGGTAACAATTTTTAATGGGCAAATGAACGAGAACCAATTACCTCAAGTAGCGATTCAAGTAAAGATTTATTACGTTGAAAGTTGGAGTGCCGTCCTTGCCTTTTTTGGCCATTAAAGTGTATGCCAATAGAATTCCACTGAGCAAGAAAAACGTATCTGTGACGATGTTGCCATTCAGAATGAGCAGCGAGCTCCAATCTTCGTGCATCTATGAATTGATACCTCTCAATATTATTATTTATCGGGTAAATGTCCATTTGTATTTATTATTTGTTTATTTTTTTGCAACAATGTAACGCACGAGGAAAAATTCACAGCAATTGCAAGGAATCTGTATCACGAATGAAAATAAACAATAGAGATCGCATATTCGTACAGTCGAGTTTTTATGAGTAAATTTCCAATGTGGAAATATACACCATTCCATGATGCGCGTTCGCCGAGAAACGCGTCATTCATTAAGATTTTCCATGCCAATTGTCGCGTCGTTTAAAACGCCATATGAAAAAATACATCAGTACAGTGTTATAATACAATATATAACAATGTGAGTTCTTGCATCGATGAAAACTCGAGAGCTGCAGTTTTGCTGATTTACGCTGTCACGTGGGACCGCCTGTG
>CACVKI010142339.1:0-47132 GCA_902732785.1 Trichogramma evanescens | reverse complement strand
CCCGTATCAATACAAATAATGAACAGTGTGCTCGTAATCGTAATCTCAATTCTTTTCGCCCGTTTATCTAAAAAGCAGCGAGAATTCAATTTTTAATTCGACGATAATTCACAATCGCTCGTATACAGCTTGGAAAGATCGAGCTCGGGGCGTTCTAAAGTTCATTCGACGCGTGCCACGCGAGCTTGAATCCGAGCGCACGTTTATTGCAACGATGTTCCATGCGAGCCCGAAAGAGAAAAAGCACCTCGAGGACGAGGCGTGTACTTGATTTTTAGATCTACAGCTTTGATCTCTGATCCGCTGCACATAACCGGCGATCGGATCATCGCACACACACACACACACGCACACACATGTGGAGACACACGCGAGCGCGCAAATATATCCCAGCAGCAGCGAGCAAAAGTGAAGGCCACTGTCAAACGATTCTAATATTATTACTTCATCAGCTTTAACAGGTCTTGGTCAAAAGCTCGTTGGCCGTTTGGAGGCCGCGTACGAGCCTATGTACGTATACGTATATGCGCATCGTATAGTATATACTACGCGAGCGGCTCGCGATGCGCTGATATCGTCGTCTCTCGTGTATAAACTACGCGCGCAAAACTTCGCTCTCCGCCGCGCTGCGATCCGCTGCAGGCACAGTGCAACAACGAAAACGATCGTCATGAATCATGTCGGATAACATGCGAGCGCGAAATACTACTACAGTGTTTGGCTCGCACGTGCGTAGCAAAACTACTACTACTACCACTATAGTAGGCTCCGATGCAATGGCGATGCGCGCGGAGAAAAGAGGAGGCTGCCGCAGTGTCACGTGTAAGGCAATAAACGTGATTGTGCGTATTTACGTCGTCGTCGCCGATGGCTTGTGGGCATTCGAGGGAATATCATCTCCTCTTTTTTTTTCTCCCCGTCATTGACCTACTTTTGATTGTATACATGCATACGTGAGTGCGGTGCATATGCGTGAAAACGTCTCTTTGACGAATAAAAACAGTTTTTTCCTGGTCACGTGACATTACGTACGTATATCGCTTTAACAAACTTTATTATAACACTCGACGATGGTGCGAATGATATTTGTTCAAAATACATCGCATCAAGCGCGCGTCACCATTGAGCAGTTAATAGCCGCGTTTTCCAATCTGATTTTATCTCATCTTCGCGGATCGCGTCGCATACAATGTGACACGAGTCGTGCCTCTCTGTACGCTCGCTATTCGTGTATTCTTTTGTGCGTACGTGTGTGTGCGCGAGTGTGCGTAAAATTGATCTTTGTGCGGCGGCGAGGCTGTTGCGTTAATGCGAACAAAATTGGCAATTTCATCCTATCAATGCCTGGTAATTCCCAAGCATTTTTATCGCTCGTATACAAGCATACAAACGATGTTTTTATCGGCGCCACACAACGATGGCTCATTTGCATCGCGCGAGAGCCATAACGGTTTGAAAATAAAATGACTCGAATAATTCTAATAATATCCAAATGTTTACATCGCGCTTGCACTTGAACAATTTTTTCACTGATAAAGTGAAAGTAATCGAGAATGATTTCATTACCTTTATAACATGATTCTTGGCGAGTTTAACTCCAACGACTTCCAAGTAAAAAGTGTGCCCGTATATGATCCAGCAGATACTGAGATAGCGAAGTCCGTCCAAACACGGTATCGTGTCGCCGGATCGCTTTGTGCTGAGGAGCTTTTTTCCATTCGTGTGGAGCGAAAATGCCGTCAACAACTGATGTTTTTTATCTAGAAAGTTGTAATCGAATAATAAATACGTGTAAGAAAATCCTGTATTTTCGAATAGCGAAAAATACTTTTGGCTTGTAATGTATATGCGCAGCTTTTGTTTTTTATAATGCAAGTGGTCCATTCGCGAAATGAGATTAGATGCGATGAGATGTGTGAGTTTATGACATGCAGTAGTAGAGACGACGCGATACGAGAAAAAAAAATTTACGGGCCATTTTTGTGCGTCGTTAATCGTTACGTATCGTAACGATAACGACAATCGTTGTACAAGGGGAAGTCGAATTCAAAGAAAGTATAATATGCATAGGAGAGGGAGACACACACACGGGCGGACGAATCAGGAGAAAACAGATAAGTCGCATTAATAAAATTTAATACGTATTCTCACTTGGACGATGTAAATGAATCGTAAGATTTGAAAATCCATCTGAAGCGCATGACGTTCTTATGCGTACCTTTGCGCTTTGAGTCCTCGTCTTTGTATTTCTTATGCAGATCGTAAGCGGTACTGGCTATAATGATCGTCGCGAACACCAGCAAGACTCCTCTGTAATGCATGAAAATCGATCGATTTAAATATCTTGTCTAACCCTTCATGAAATATAAATTGTATATTATTTCCGCTGTAAGATTTTCATTGTTATTCAATGAAAAGTCGAAGAAAAAAAAAGGTCAGGCTTACATGTAAGTCCAATCGAAGAAATCGTACATATTTTGATCTGTTACATCGGTGTGGCAGGAATGAGAATTGAGATCGACCGCAAAATCCAAACGCCCGTCGACTTTGAGCGGGTCGAGCGCAAGCTCGAGGGCTTCCGAAATCTCGGAATAGTTGCAGCTTGAGGGTACGCACCACATCCATTCGTAATTCACCGAAAAATTTAGGTCCTCTTTCAAATTCTAAAATTACGTAATTTTATTACAATTCGTTCGTTTTAATCTTGATTTGAAAAATCTTAATTTGAAAAACCTTACCGATGCCTTGGCAACTTGAATGAGTAGATCTTTCATATCCAAGTCTCGCGAGACTTTAGGCCCTTTCAAAATTTCAAATTGCACAGAAGCACTGCAAGCTTGAGCTTTGAACGACTGATCGGTTTTAATCTGGAGGCATTCGTCGTAGTTTCCTAATTGTTGAACGTTACCAGTTATGACTCCAGGAGGCATTTTCGCTGAAGCATCAAACACTGAAATTTAAATTATTATTAAAGTTTGCATTGATACATTTTTAAAGCCATTAGACATAATATTGTCGATCAATTTAAACATTTTTATCATTAAAATACGATTAAAGATCATCAAGTCGTGTGATTGGCGAAATGAGAACAATTAATGAGATATTGCAATTAATCAATTGATTGGATAGGAATTAATCGAATTATGTTTTCGAATGATTGAATTAAAGAGGAATTATTAATTTTCGCAAAGTCTATTAAAGCTCGAGAAGGAATTTCGAAACGGACGCTGTATCTATTTTCCTCGAATTATAGTAATTACATAACAATTTGTCCGGAAGTGTTGATCGATCTCTTCGCCACCGTTACCGCGAGGGTGTGGAAAATTAGTAACATGAATGATAGACAGTTTACATGGCATCGAACGATTTGAATATATTTGAATGTATTTGACAGCGACATTAGTGGATCAGGAAGTAAACACGGGGGTCTATCATCTCCGTTCCGGTGCTGAATCGTAAAATCAAATTCTTGATAGGCAACTTGATGACATTTGTCTCGCTATACGTAAAAATATTCACAAAAATAAATTTGTAAATACTACTATGGCTGTAAAATTATGATCCGCGTCAAACGTCAATGAGAATAAAGCGTCACTTTTACTAATTATCCAATTGTTATTTGCCAAGAACATGTGATCTTGTTCAGACGCAGTAAGTTTATCTTTCGAGAAGCATCGCGAACGAGAGCATCGATATTTTGTCTTGTGCGACTCTCTATGGAAAATCGATGCGTCGGCTTATGAAATCAGATTTTTTTCAAGCGTTAGGACGTACACAAAGAAGCGGCGAGTAGTAAGTACCGCGCGAACTTTCATCGCAATTGCTGATGCGCACTTTACAACCAGCTCCAACGCGCGCTCGAAACATGTGGGCAATAAATCTCGCATCTACGATTATTCTATGACAACTGCACTGCCGCAACGCGAGCACCCGAGAGCAGCAGCAATAAAAAATATCATCTTCTTAGTATTCGGTACTTTAGATGATATTGTACTCGGGAGCTCGTTATACGCGTTTGTTTGACGCATGAAAATCTCCGATGCTGCTAATGCATGATTAGGAAAACCATATTATACATTAACTCGAACGATGATGAATTGCTGTGAATCAGTGACGTTTTTACATTTTTTTTTCTTTTTTTTCAATCGCCGCAGATACGAATATTGTGTTTACCGAGTTGTATGCGTGTATACTGGAGTGATTGTGATGTATCGCCTAATCGGAAACAATAGAGCCACAAATGAAAATTTTCCAAAACATTTTATGAGATTTGTATTGTTAGCGATTAATTAGAAAATGAAAAAATGGAAGCACCTACGGTCGTCTCGAACGAAGGTAAAAACTATTTTGGTAAAATTTAATTTTTACATGAATTTCATAATTGCCATGATGAGGATAGTGATTACGTGAAGTCAGAAAATCTTGTAATGTTGCAATTGAAAAATTGTTGTTAACTATTTTTCATGTCAAGAGATAAATGTAGATTGGCTGTCTTCTATGAATAATAACCTCTTGAGCTATAGAGCCAAATGTCTTTCAATAATAACTTTTATAATGCAATCATTACTTATGAAAGAAAAGCTCTCTGGCCAATGATAGCTTACTGTTATATCTATCCAGTAAATTAAACTTAAAAATACGCAGTTATGTTATTTTATATCGAGTTCAACTTTCAAAATATGTCAATTTTCAATAATCAAGTAATTACAAAGGTATTTAAGTACGGGTTGCTCGAAAAATTTTTAATTTTTCAAAAAAATTCGGTACGTGAGAAAATGATTACAATGGACGATCTCATCGACGTATACCGAAAGCACAAGGACGGTCAATGCTCCTACCTGACCCATTTTCTCCTCTGGCACGTCTCTCCATTGCTGATTGAATAAAAGGATTTAGATTTTTTCTTAACATATTTGCGATCTATACTTGAATTTCATGGAACACCAAATTTTACATAATTTTATGTAATTTTACATGAAAAAAAAATTGAATAAATAACATTTGGCCTCGGAATTGCACCAAGGACTCGTGCAAATTTTCAAGTAAAGATGAGAAAACTTATTCAAGCTCGACTGCCAAACTTTGATGTCTCGTTCTGTCAAAGTATTTCTTCAAACACGTTCGGTTCTAATCTTGGGTCGACGTTTTTCAAACTCGCGCGTTCAATCGTTGGCATCGGTCCTCCACGAGTGTTGATGCGTTCAAATTAAGCCTCTCGCGTGCGCAATAGTTACCACGCGGCGCGTGCCTAGACACACTTTAATGCATTGATTATCGCGGCAGAATTTATTGCCCTCGCGACTTTACGTAACGCGAGCCGCGCGTTGGCAGCTCGAGAGCTCCGAAAAATCGCGTGGCCCAAAACAATCGCGATAAATCATCGTTGACTTTTGGGGGAGGTTATAAAGCGCGAAAAAAACAAGTCGCTCCTCGTTAAAAGTCTAAAAATAGCGCGCGCAAGGCTCGGGCGTGCTGCAGCAAGAAACCGCGCATATACGAGCATTTTTCTCTCGGTGTTACGTAAGTGCAGTGAGGCGGCAAACGTACAAAGATTATCGAGATTTTTCACGGCACCTCGATTCGACTCGCGATGTGCACCGAGCGATAAGGATAAACGTATCGATGACCCCACTTGAAAATAGAAAATGGCCATCGACGAGGCAAAATGCAGCGCTGTGCAAAAAAAAAAGCTGCGCGCGAGGGAAGCGCACACTGCGGGTCACACGCAGTCTATAGCGCCAGCACCGAAATACATATAAGTATACAGTATACAGAGACTGAGAGAGAGAGAGAGAGCTCGAGTCGCGGGGGCAACGTACCCTGGCAGAATCTGCGAAGCGCATACCTGCACTTCTACTACGACCACTACTACTACTACTACTACTTGGCTCACTATTCTGACGCTGCATTTTTAGCGCTTGTAAATAGAAGCGGCGTAGATAGGCACACCTCTATATACACAAGTCGTGTGTGTATGTGTGTGAGTGCGCGCGCGCGCTCAAAGTATCAACCAGCTCGCTGCAGCCTAGCATAGCGGTAGCACAGAGGCGGTGGATTTCAGGGTCGCGGATGCGCATGAACACACATGTGTATGCGCAACTCTCTTCACTTCGTAATACTTGCCCTTGACACTGAAAAGTGCGTGCCTGTGTGTTTCTTCATTTTTTTTTCTGTTTTCGTTTTTTCATTTCTTTCTTTTAGTATTTTGCGTGCGCGTCGAAAAAAGCCGGCAACGGCGATGGAGCGCCTATCGAATGGAGCGGAAAAGAAAGCAAAAAAAAAAAAAAAGAAAAAAGATCGCGAAGTGCGGTGTCAATGACATTTACGAGCTGCCGCAAGCACATAGTATCGGGTGTCGTCGATTGTTTTTTCAACATGAAACGTATACGAACGTTGCACATTATCGCCAGCGGCACATTGTTGCGTTTCTCGAACGCACTGTAAAAAATTTCATTTCGATCGAGCCACGAAAGAGTCCAAGTTCGATTATTTCGCGCTGAATATGATGAAAAAAAATTAGTTCGTAAATAAACGAGTGCGAAAAATTAAGCGAGTAGTGAAACGAATCCTCTTTAGTCAGACCGATCCTCTTTGATAAAATTAATAACGTCAACGCGATTCGCGCAGTTGGAGCAAATTAATCAGCGGAGCACGCACAAGTCGGGAAAATTCAGTGCACCGCTAACGATTTCGGCGACGAATATAAAAATAACGAGACGCAGCTCGTCGTGTTTTGTTGGCTGGTGCGCATGATTTTGGTTCGCTGAGGCGAAGCTCGGCAGAGTAGTGGCAAGACAAGCGAGCAAGTAAGTAGCAAGCTTAGCTGCAGCGAGCCCGAGATTTCATGATTCTCGCGCGCGCAAAAGGTTCGTTGAACTGTGAACTCTCGAAAATGTGATATTAGTATTTGCCCTACGTACGCCTTTTTCGCGAGCTTGGCAAATTTTTTTCGCTTCTTAAAAAATCGATCAATCTCTCTCCTTCTCTCTCTCTCCTCTCTCTCACTTTATAGTTGCAAAATGCTGTGGCTGTCAACGACCGCTGAGAGGAGGAGATTTTCTTTCGAATCACGCAGTAACAGATATATACCACGCTGCTAAATTTACGTAATTTGTACATTATGACGTAGTGTTATGACCTAAAAACTGGTTTATGACCCTTGCCGCATCTGCGCCGGTCGCGTAGCGAATGCGCCACATATATACACATGCATAGATGATGCGTACAGTTTTTGGACGAGTCGACCAGATAGCTGGCGATATAATCGATGCGAGGAAAACAAATTTTAATGTCATATTTTTTTAGCTAAAAAAACACGAGATTCGGGGCGCGACTCATTCTCTCTCTTTCTCTCGAGATTATTCATTGGTCAGATTTAGATAATCGTTGTCGTGTTATCGTTCGTGCTTCGCGGATGCACTGATACAGTTGAATTTTTTGTGCTGCCGACTTGCGGATATGCGCAATATCCAACTACTTACGCGGCGGGTGAAAAATAAACCCGCTTATCCGCCGTTTTATCGACTACATGCGTGCGTGTGTATTGGTGAGCTTTTTTTCGTGATGCAGAAATGAAAAAAGTTGCAAATTGTGAAACGTCCACAAGCGCGAGTCATTAACCTTCGATGCGTAGTTGCAATGAAAAGAATTTATTTACAGTGATCTTAGGTGAGGTGTGTGAATGTCCAGAAATTGCAATTCACTTCGGTGCATTTATGGATCCGTTCAACAGATTGTTTGAATAAATGTTCAACTCGCTTACATAAGTGTTTTAAAATACTTGTTTTTTTAAACTAATTGCAAGGAAAATTCATATCTATCAACGCGAAATGGCTACACTATAGATAAACAAGAATCACTGAAAAATGTATTGTAAAAAGTTAGAGATTAACTGCTACGAGCCTATGTACAACATGTTAAATTGCGCGAGAATAAATGAAATGATTTAAACGAAAAATGATTATTAGAGTAAATGGAATATAATCGTAAAGAGAGATAAAAAACGCACTTTGCAAAGCCCAAGGATTATAATTGCGCAGTTCTGCGAAGTAAATCTGGCTATCCCTGATGCACTCTTGGGACGCACCCTCGGTCGGGGCGAATGGCCTCGATAGCAATTCGAGCAGGGTAGCCTCGGGTCGAGGTACCGTGACTCCTTCGCTCGAGCCTCCTCGAGCTCCTCCTGTCATCAACACGCCGCTGGTGACCAAGACCAAAATCATGCCTCCGGAGAAAGTCATTTTTTCCTTGGATTACGGTAACGATCGTGCGCGCGTCCGAGCTTTTTTCTTACAACTTTTCGGCTTTTCGTCCTTTCAAACGTCACTTGTGCACATTGTCCTTTTATTTTTTACACGAAGCAAGTCAGTTTTCTCTCACTCGCCGGTGAATTTTGGCGCGGTCGGCGTTCAAAACTCGAATCGTTATATTAATTTTAAAAGAAGGACGGGTCTCGTCCTCGAGCGGCGAATCAAGCGTCAATGATTCGAGCGGTAAAAAAATCAGAAATGACAGCGAGGACGACGCGAAGACGACGACGACGACGACGACGACGACGACGAAGAAGAAGAGGAGAAGGAATAAGCCGCGGGCGCAGAACTATTATGAGTGCGGCCGCGGTCTGTGTTGTTGGCTCTGTATGCGCTGCGACGGAGGCGGCGGTGGCGTCGGTGGCGCGCGGCGAGATAGAAGCGCGCCGATGAGACACAGACTACCGGCTAACAATTGATCGTTCCTTTATATACTACTACGAGCCACAAGCCAGCGGCAGCAGCAACAGCAGCAGCAGCAGCAGCAGTGCCGCGCTCCGCTGCTAGCATATATATATCGATGTGCAAGTCGGCCGCCACCGCTGCTGCTGCTGCCGCTGCCGCTGCCGCTGATGTTGCCCTGCTCCACGGCTCGACAGCAGTAGCTTTCAAGTAGTGTAATATAAGTAATTCAGCGCCAGCCCAGGCGAGGGGACAGAGCCAACGACCAACCAGATACGCGATGACCAAAAACCGGGGACTTTGGTAACGTAGCGGAGGTATACACGCCAATATTATAGGTAGAAAAGCTCGTACGCGCGCGCGAGCCGAGCGACTGATTCGGCGCAAAGATCGGTAGCTTGAGAAAATTTATTGCGCGATTCTTTGAGCTTAGCTCGTTTTTGCATCATTTTTTCTCTTTTTGAGGATATGTCGTTGTGAGAGATAGAAACGTTACTTTCAAAGCCGAGGTATGGAATAACGAAATGGCTATTCAGGGGAAATAGGGTTCTTTCGGGTTATTTGGAATTTCGTTTACCAATTTTAGAATTTCGTACACGAAAATCAAAAATTTCGTGCATGAATTTCCCCTGAATAGCCAAACCCATGGAATAATCCCTTTAAATTTATCAAGTACAATAGGATCAGGCTGCTTGTCAAAGTGTTTGTTCCCTCCTCTCGATTCAATAATACTTATCGTTTTTCCAGCTATATAACCGCTGCAAATCATGTTTCATTGTGAGTTATTTGAAATTTCGTGAAACCAATTTTGTTATAAATTAAAAACCAGGGACGATTTTAAAATTAACTACAACTTTGACAATCTCTACTGTGCGAGAAAAATGCGTTCATCAAAATTAATGTGAAAATTCGTTTTAACTTGTAACTAAATTTTGGTTACCCCCTAAAAATAATATATTAGTTTTAAATGAAGGATTTTATACCCGCTTCACTAAAACTTTCGTATCGCGATCCGAACTCCTACTAGTTGACGTTAATAGAACTTCATTCGAGAATATCGTTAAGGTAGAAAACTGTACGAAAGAATGTCCGTTAGAAATATCTGATCAATTGATACTATTCAATTCTACATTTTGATTCATTTAATATGGATACATTTAATTAAATTGCGAGACTTGGAAGTTTAAATTTAAAAAAGTTAAATCCTCATATGTTGATAAGCATAATTTTCATTATAAAATACCACTATTCCAACCATTTTTTGAGAGGACACCTTTGTTAGGAAACTGCTTGCTCATAATCTATTATTTATAAAATTTGAAAAAATACTAATAAAAATTGCAATTGTTATGTTTATAATTATATACATACTGCGTGAAGACTTTTGAAAAGTTTCGCGACAGATTTTCGATTTATTTGTCCAAAAGACTATACAATAAGCAACCAATGTGGTACTAGTGTTAGAGTAATTATATTATGTTAGTTACACCAACTATTAACTGTAGAGAAGACAACTTTTTTTGTTTTGTATTATTTGGATTTTTTAATTAATGTTAAACAGATTAATGAGTGAAAATAACATTAAAACTTGAAAATAAGTTTTGATGCTTTTCATTTTTTCATGATTATAAAAAGAAAAAACTGATTTTTCACCTTACTTTCATTATAGTAACTAGCAATAATTGAATAAAAGTAATTAATGCACTTTAGAAACATTTATTTTTGTACTTCAAGTTTTTATAAGAAACATTTTGAACTTTAGTCAATTTATTTATAAAAATTGCCAATACTTTATAACATTATACGAGTTAAACACTATCTCATATTGTTATTTTGTTAATAATACACATATTTGCATCAGGAGTCATATCAAGCAGCAATAATTGACTTAATATTAATTTACATAATTACTTGTATTAACACAAGGTGATAACAAAAGAAAAGTAACAATAATACCATTGATTATTAACAAGCTATACCGCGATGCAGTGCATAAAATCACAATACCCGATACTTGCAGTTGATGCAGTGCAATACAAGGAATGTTAAATATTTCTCTAACTATTCATGCCAGTAAATTATAATAAAAAATTGTAATAATTGGTACTAAAAGTATGACATTAGTCTTGTAAAAAAAATAATTACTGTTCTTTTAAGTAGATTTTTGAATAAAAATACAATCGGTAATAGGTTTTACCATCCAAGCTCTTTCAAAGCTTTTTGAACATCAGCAAATACTGCATTTGGTGACTTCTCACCGTCAAAACTATAAACTAGTCCCAATTTTTTGTAATGTTCAACAATAGGCATTGTGCCAGAAATATATGTTTCATGTCTCTTTTTTAGTACTTCTGCATTATCATCACTTCGACCACTCCCTTTGGCACCTCTGTTAAGACATCTTTGCGTGCAGACTTCTTCACTGCATTCAAAAAATAGTACTCCTTTCACATCTGTTTTGTCAGACATTGTCTGTAAAAAAAGTTAATAAACTTAGCCATCTCACTTTTTGTGTACAAAGAATTGAAAAATTCATGCAGTGACTTTATGAGTTACAGAAAATTTTAGCACTATACAGTCACCGATGGAACGTACTTTACAACAATGAAAAGTTTCTCTCAAGATTGAAAAAATAAAAGCGACTCACCTTAGTCCAACCTTGGAGATTATCCTCATTTCTGGGGAAACCGTCAATGAGAAATTTGTTGTGGGGCGACTCGGACTCCTGCATGGCACGGTCGAGGAGGCTGCAAGTGATCTCGACGGGCACTATGGTGCCACTCCTGATGTGGCCCTCGATAAGCTCACCATACTGCGAGTCCGGCTTGGCCCTCTCCTCCCTGAGCAGATCGCCGGCCGACAGATGCACGTAGCCGTACTTGTCGACGATCTTGGAGCATATCGTGCCCTTGCCGGCGCCAGGACCACCGAGGATGAACAGCACTTCGGGCTTTTTCATTGCTCGCGAGAAGAAGGCTCGTTGCAGGCTCCTTAGCATACAAATGTTTGTGCTTTACTGATGCGAAAAACGCGTCACCACGATGCGCGCAGAGACACGTATAATCGCACACAGTCGCAGAGTCGGAAAGCGGACTATACAATACTTGGTATAGGCCGAGGCGCGCGGCACACAGACACGACGACGGCTTATAACTTTCGCGAGTCACCGACGCACACACTCAAGCACCTGCGAGACTGTGTATAAAGTATAGTACGATGTCTACGGGCGAATTATCTATCACCTTGCTGCTGCTTCTGTATCACTGGTTTCGAGCGTGGAGTGGCCGATGACTACTTGCTGTGTGCGGAAACGACCTTGGGTCGATTTTTTAAGCCGATAAGTTTCAATTAACGAGCGAGTAAAAGATTACTAAAAGAGCGTGGTTGTGTCGTCGAGCACGCGATCGATTACAAAACTCGAGGCCCGAATCTTTCACACGACGACGTTGTATAAACGCCGGATTCGTGTGCGTCGTCTGCTCCGCAAAAGCGGCTAACGCTCGCACAGTCGGCGTCGTCGCACTTTTTAAATTTGCCAACTGACGGCGCCAAACACTTTGTTGCAGATCTTCGATCTTCGACGATCATTTGTATGCTCTTTGTCCGCAACTGTTTTCGTAAATGAGATCCCAACTTCTCGTGAAATGCAAAAACTCCGTATAACGTATTCTCTAGAAAAATGTACATTGTGGAGTGCAAGTATTTACATTAAAGCACATGCCCACGCTTGAAAAGCTTATTATTATTAATCGATCGAAGTCATATAAATAGCAAAATGTTTGTGCGGCTTTGCTTTGGCGCATGTTGGTGTTTGTGTGCACTATACACTTGTGCCGCTGCCTCCGCGATGTAAAAAGGAAAACACGTTTGTTTATGAAAACTTTTACTGACCACGTTCGTAGTATGAACGAAAATAGATGGAAATTCATACTAAGAGTGTCTGCAAATTGTTATTGCTCTCGACTCTCTCGACTATTTTTTACAGACGTTTACTCTCTCGATGAATAAAAATGACGCGGCAAAAACAGATACAAGTGATGACGTATATTATCACCATTATCTCTCTCTTTTTATTTGTTCAAGTAGTTGTCAACGTTGGCATGTCATGCAAGGCATTAGCATCATAGTAGAAAAAAATGTCTCAGTCTACGTCACAATTACGCGTATTGTGTGCCTTGCTCATGTCCATGATAGATGTTATTAGACAGAGTAAAAAAGTAAGCGAAATGATGATCAACTTACTGCCAAATACAATGATTCTATTCATTATTCAGCCAATCATGAATTTTGCAAACACGTGACCGATGCTGGCGCATGCTCCGTTTAAATTGGAGCTCCAAACTCCAAAGAGTAGGGAGAGTAAACTGGCGCTGGCGCACAACACGCGACCTTTTCAAAACTCGGCGCAGCGATTCGCAATCTTGGCGTCTGGCGAGCAAGAAGTCGTCTGCGTCGTCTGGCTCTGCGCGTGGCGCACAATAAATCCCCTCGCATTATTGTATATCTATAGCTATCATATGTGCGATACATACAAGCAACAATCGTAAAAGAGCAACAAATAAAATGAAATCAAATTGACCGATAGGTCGGTGATTAATACTTGGTCATGTGCATCGCTGCGAATTTTTCAACTAACTGACGTGCGAGACATGCTTCTTAGCACGACACGTCGTTTCTGGACTTGAAATACACAATCTATAAAACTCGGACAGTCTATAATATAAGCAGAATAAAATTATAGCACAGTACGCGCGTGGCTCTAGTCATACGTCGTTGTCGTCGTCGTCGTCATCGGCGTTATAGAAAACACGACCAATTTCAACGGCTTGCACATGCTTACATAATAATGAAACACGCTGCACCGTTTCTGGTACAAATAACAAACTGACGACTTTAAAATGCATCAGTGAATGATAAGGTATGAAGCATCCGTTTTATTACATGCAAGTATTCGATGAGACGAAAAATGTACCGCAAAACTACTCTCGCGACGCGGTGTCACTCCGATAGCCAAGAATTCTCACAACCTTTCAGGTTATTTCGTATAAATACTTGTGACTAATAACCTTTGCGGTTCTGTCGTGACAGTCGTGTTTGAGGGTATCAATTATCTTGCGTGACGTTTTGATTTTTGTTTTTGGAAAAAATTTCAAGTAATGGCAGCCTTTTATTCGAATCTTTTTCAGGATCATTTTTGAATTATGATTGTCGCTGGGAGTTGTCAGCGACTAGCATGTTTCACAAAAGTGCTAACTTCCCTCAACAATGGTCTACAATTTTGCCAAAGAGGTGACATTTATGTATACAGGAAAATTTATTCATCCGCAGTTGTGTACATTTGTCCAAGCTCAGCCAACAAAAATAGTAATACCAAAAAGAAACAATTATGTACAAATTATCCGCTGATAAGTGTTCAAAAACGCTCCAAAGTTCCACACATACTATTAAAAAATGTAAAACATTATAGTATAGCAGCTAAAATAGTGGAAAAATCACCAGCCAAAGTTCAACCTTATATGAAACTTATGAGAATCGATAAACCAATTGGTAAGTTCAATTATTAATTGACTCAAGTTATGCAACTTGTCAATTTTTGAAAAATCAAGATTTTATTTATGAATAGGTTCCTGGTTACTATTTTGGCCATGTGGATGGAGTATAGCCATGGCAGCTCCTGCTGGAGCATTTCCAGATCCTGGGATGCTAGCACTTTTTGGAGTTGGAGCTTTTATTATGAGAGGGGCCGGTTGCACAATTAATGATATGTGGGACAAAGATATAGACAAAAAAGTTGGTTAAAACCTTATTTTACTTTTATTTAAATCAGAATTATAAAATTACTCATTAAATTTTTCTGTAGGTTGCCAGAACAAAAGATAGGCCTTTAGTTACAGGTGAAGTATCTCAAATGCAAGCATTAACTTTTTTGGCTGGCCAACTAAGTATGGGTTTGTTGGTTCTCACGCAACTTAATTGGTACAGCATTGTTCTGGGTGCCAGTTCATTAGGTTTAGTAGTAATTTATCCTCTAATGAAAAGAGTGACGTATTGGCCCCAACTAATATTAGGCATGACATTCAATTGGGGAGCCTTGCTAGGATGGTCCGCTATTCAGGGCCAATGTGATTGGACAGTGTGTTTACCTCTATATGCAGCTGGTATATGCTGGACAATATTATATGATACCATTTATGCACATCAGGTAATTTGAAAACTCACTCATAAAAATTAAAAATCTTGTTTGAAATTGTTTTTTATATATTCTTAACATGTCTCAATATAGTACAAAATTTAAAAATTTTCATTTATATATTTTTAATCTTCTTATTTTTAAGGATAAAGTGGATGATATACTTCTTGGAATTAAATCTACCGCTCTCAAGTTTGGAGATAAAACAAAATTATACCTCAGTGGTTTTGGTGTAACAATGATTGCTAATTTGGTTGCTGCTGGATACTTTGCAGAACAAGCTCTTCCTTATTATGGTGCTGTATCAATAGTTGGAGGTCACCTTTTATATCAGGTACAACTTTTTTTATTTTAGTTTTTTTTTAATTTCAATTTTATAGTAATCATTTATGAAAATAATTTTTACAGTTATACACACTAGATATTAATGATCCAAAAAATTGTGCTAAGAAATTCATCTCCAACCATAGGGTTGGAATGATCTTATTTGCTGGCATCATTTTAGGTAATTTAGCTAAAAATACTATTAACAACAAAGTGACAGAAGTCGAAAATTTAAACAAACTTGAACAAAAGAACATTCTTTCAAAAGTTGCTGTTCCTCTTTGATAGCGTGAAAAATTGTAAATATTAGTTCAGTGTTTCAAACGATCTACTATTTGTAAAGATTTTTATGAATGATTAATGTGAATATCATTGTAAATATTTTCATAAAAAAATTGTAAGAACACCAAAGTACAGTTCTTTGCAATGCAAAGTGTATAATAAAATCTGTTTTATAAAAATAAATAATTTTATGTCAAATGTTAGTAAAATTTATTGTTTAACAGTGTATATTTTATTGTTCAACAATCGTATTTACAGGTTCCTCTTTTAAGTTTTCTACTACATTACAATTTTCATTATTTTTAACTGGTTCTATACAAGAATTAGCAATGTTTTTCTCTTTGATTTTTTCATTACTGCACACATCTTTAATAATTTTATCAAATTGACCAATTTGAACTATTACAGTGGTTATTTCATTATTTTTATTTGAACTAACAATTTTTTTTGTTTCCTGATTTGTTTCACCATTTTTATTTTCTGTTTTTGCTAAATTGCGTTTTTTAATTGCTTCTTCATATTGTTCTTGATCCATTAAGGTTTCTTTCATTTTTTCATGATGTTTTAAATTTGGTAAAATAATGGCAATATAACCACCATCATGTGGCTCTTCTTTCAACAATGTAGGGTCTTCAATAAGTTTTTGGTTAACTTCCATCAGCTTTCCAATCATACAACATTTGATTGTAAAATTAGTTCCCTTATTAGTAGTGATCCGACATAAATTGGAATTAGCTTGCATAGGCTGTGCACCATGCTTTGCTTTTCCAGATGTTTTATTTATAGTCCTATCACATTTTTCAGTCACTTTGTATGAAAGCGTTTCAACATTTTCTTTGCCTTGAAGTAAAAAATGAGACGGTGCCAAAGAAATCATGCAAATCCTGTTACTGTGTATCATTACACACATATCATCATACGGCCTTTGAACGTCTATTTGATAATAACGTTTGAAATACCTATCTGTTAAGCTTGGATATGGGCCAGGATATAAGATGTTAAATTCTTCTAACATATCAGAAGAATCCATTTCCAAGGGGTACGAAAAACCTGGTTCTATTTCATCGTCAAGACCATCATTGATTTCATCGTCTGAAGATACATCTACATGATTTTCTTTTTTGTTTGTTTTTTCATCTTCTTCATCATCGTTTGTAATTTCTATGCAATCGTCCAATAATTTCATTTTTTTTGCACTTGGTTCTTGCAATTCTTCATCATTAATATTCACTGATATCAATGGTCTGATACCAAATACATCTTTTGTAGGATAATCAAGATTCGTAGCACCAAGCATGGATAAAATTTCACTCAAGTCATCTGGTGAATTTAAAAGTAGACGCTCCAAATCGATCTGTGTATCGTCAACCAAGTCACCATTCTCTGTTTTACACTCCATGTTAAACTATTTTTATATTATATACAATTATAGGTGCTATACAATTATTTTCAAATTAAACTAATCACGATGATAAATGAATTATAAATTATATAAATTATAAATGTTTGTGCCACTGTTTCTAGTGATGAAGAATTATTTATTCTTGCTTTGAACTAGCTGATCCAGCTGATTTAAATTTGTCTAATCGTTCTTGAGCTAGCTGACGATTTTTATTTCTCATATTTTCCCTCTAAAAAGATTAATCAATGAATGAAAAATCAACAACGCTCAGATTTGAACAAGTATTGATAGTTGTAAATTACTTACATTTTCTTTAATGCATTTGTCCACTTCTTTCGAGAGTTTGGTGCATTCCCCAAGCCAATATTTGAAAGGATTCTTTGGAAAAATCACTAATGTAATAATGAGCAATTCATTAATCGAGATCAAAGTTACTCACTTCTCTCACACAATCTTGCATCTTATAATAAACCTCATTGCAAACAGAATTATGTCGAGCTAACTGACGATACTTGTATTCGGGTTCAGGTGGCATGACAGTGTTATGGTCCTGGGATAAAAAATGGTACTTTCTAACACCGCTCGAGCGTTGTATTAGACGAATAACCTCAAGTAATGCCTCATTGCCCCTTCGCGGAGTACTGTTCATGTAATTCACGGTTGCACGTGGAGGCGCTTTAGTTCTGCGCATACTCATTACTCGCAACAAGTCAGCCCGCTATTTTTTAATCTTTGAGTTTTTCTTATACTCAACTTTTATTTAGTGGTACAATATTAATACTTTTAATAGTTTAGTAAGTGTTGATAATTTTAATAATTAATACCCATATTTTAAATTCTCATTAAAATCATTTATAGAATAATTTTTACTAATCATAAGAATATGAAATAAATGATGTCATCATTTCTTTAATGATATAATTATAATGACTTAGTTTAGTTCGGTTCACATTTATATGACAAAAGATTTATAATAACAAATTCCTGGTTTCATATCTTCCCCATATAATGCAATTTCATGTAACATTTGACTATAGACTATATTACTCCACTGAATAAATACCCGTGTATTTTGGGATATGTTTGAGACTATACCCTACCAACACGATGATGGTCCGGGTTCGAATCGTAGTCAAATCGGAATTTTATTTTAGTGGCTTTTAGCGATGGCTTCAGGTGAGATTTTCGCACGTTGTTAATAAAAACATTTAAGATATTTAAATAGTGCTTTTTTTTGACTTTGTAAGTTCAGTGTGTTTGACTCCGTGAGAAAACATTTTCCAAGTTGACCTATACATTCTGTTCTGTTACCTTTCTGTAACCGTCTCGTTAACATCGTTTCGAAGATGAAATACAGAAATAATCGAAGAAATGCTCAGAAAAAAATATTTGTGATTCATCGAGAAACAACGATGCACAACAAATTAAGTGCCCTATTAACCCATTAGCGCCCGGACGGACATTTTTTAAACTGAACTTTAGGCAAATATCTTTACTATTCAGAATTTTGCTAAAAATTAACGAGTTTATGTTTCTAACGGGAAATTTAATTTTTCGACGTTTTTTGCACGTTTTTTGCACGTTTTTCAACACATACTGTTGTCTATATTGCGTTACACTTTGAGATCCATTACAAGATTTTATTAGGCAGTAGTTGATATTTTCAGGGAGCTTTTAACAGAGTTTTGGAAACGGAAGTCCCATTAGAACTCGATTAGATTTCGTGTTTTTTGTTTTTTTTTCAAGTTTTTTCTACTCTATAAGCTCCCAGATTGCTCCAATCACTTTGGAATACATTTTTTCTGAAAATTTGGGCAATTTCCAACAAAACAACTCCTGGTCACTTTTACTTTTGAATCTTTCTACACTGATATAGGAATTATTTGAATATTTGCGATTTTTCATGAATTTCGGAAAAAACGCTAAAATGTCCAACTTTGGGCCTCTGAAAAAGTGTCATAGAGCGCCCCAATTTTTCTAAAATTTTTTTGGAAATCTGACATCAAAAACAACAAGTTTTTCATATTATCAGAAAAAAAATCTTTTGGTAGTATGGCTTCACAGAAAATCGGCCATATGTATATGGAGGCTGAGTGGCTTTAAATTGCTTTTTAGAAAATCAATTTTTTAACAAACAAATATAGTAAGATTGTGATTGAATCAGGCACAGGAAAAAGGAAACTACCTATTGATCTTTTCGGAGAAGGCGCTCATATACAATCGCAATCGACCTGCACTTGTGGAGTTCGTTCGATTGTTTAATTTGAGATTTTTTACTTCAAATTATCGTGTGATTATTAAGGCGGTAAACCACCCTTGAATGTTTTGATTTTTTCTTGCTTAAAAAGTCCTTTAACATCTCAAAAATATCCTGTAAAAATTTCAACCATGGATCTAGTCTCTAAGTGCCCGAATTTTGAATGTAGCATTGGCCTCATCATCCATGGGTGCGCCTCTCTGGCGCCCCCACCACGTACTACTGTACTGTATTATAGTGTATAATAACATTGAAAAACATTGTTGAAATCTTGTATAAACAGAACTTTTTACTGAATTTTAATATCTAGTATAGTTTTTGTAATATCCGATCCCGAAATTTGATGAATTTTTTGGTCTCTACGGTGGTTTACCGCCTTAATGAGAAAATTGAAACTCATTTTGAAAAAACTTATTTATTGGAATAATATGAGCAATCTAAAACATTTATTAAATCAAGTAATAAAATACTGCTTCGGCAAACTTGCTTATACATCGCCACCATATGATTTTGCCTGAAGCCGCTAAGCAAATATGATATAAATCCACGTTTTTCAGCTTCTCTATGATTATTTTACAGCAAAGTATTGGCAGTCGGTAGCGTATCAGCTCCAAGAAAGGGGCAAAGCACACGCCTCCTGATACTTTTTGGGAAGCTCACACAACTTTTCCGAGCGCGCAAATTCAAAGTAATCCATGTATGTGAGTTGTTTCACCGCTTGTTTGGGTCGTAACTGGATCAGCTGGTCATAGAGTGATAGACTCGGAATTATTATCATCTCCTCCTCCTCTTCCTCATTTTCCTCCTCTTCCTCCTCCTCCCCTTCCTCCTCTTCCTCGTCGTCCTCTTCCTCCCCTTCCTCCTCTTCCTCCTCTTCCTCATCATCCTCCTCATCCTCCTCCACCACGTCATCAATACCTACCCATTTCTCGAAATAATAATCAAACAGTCTCATTATCTTCAATGCGTCACTTCTGTTCAATTCGTATCCTTTTTTCTCAAGACTATCGACGATGGCCAGCAGACCAGATACTAGTCTCAATTTAAAATTACCACCATAGCACATTCTCCATCTCCAGGCAAAGGCACTCGGAGTAGGAAAAACGAAGCTAGACAGATCAGCACCATGATCCAAGAGTATGTCGACCGCATCCGGCCTCAAATTCTCCACAGCCCATTGCAACGGTGTCTGGCCCAACTCGTCCCGGGCGTCGACCAGTACCTGCTGATTGAGTTCGTCGTTGATCTTGAAGAATATTTTCACCAAGTCATCGTCTCTCTTTCGCAGGCAAATATGCAGAGGTGTCAATCTCTTGCTGTTATGCTAAATTGGGCCCCTCTTTTCAGTAGTAACTTGACCATCTTCTTGCCCCTACATGAAGATGTGTCAAGCCGGACTTGTCGGTGTAATTCACATCAAATCTATTGTAAATCTTAAAAAGCTCACGGACCACGCCACGTTTTTCATAGTCCAATAATTTAGTAAGCGCATTATGTAATGGTGTAGTGCGACGCAACAATGACTTGCCGTTTTTATCAAAGTCGGGCTCATCTTTGTAGCCGCTACGAGCCACGAACTCAATGAATAGTTGTCCTCGATTATCATGCGCATCTTCATTCTTCACTCATGTAATTTATAGAATCCATGAGCAGAAACTCAATTTCTTTCTCACGAAAAATGTCTCGGAGATTCGGAAGTCAGCCCTTCCAATCGCTGATTAAGAAATAAAGTTGATCAAGTACAGTATCTCGCCCTTTGTTGAACCAATTGATCTTATTGATCCAATAGATCCACTTGATCTTATCACGTAAACTCTTTAAACTTTCTAATTGTTCTTGGTGTAAATCATCCAGATCTTTTAAATCGTAGTTATCGATTTCGTCACCTGAGCCACTTTCGCAGGAATAAAAACTTTCAGCGGATTCATCGTCGGAGGACATGTCTACCGTTTTGCGCACTCACACACTACATACGATCGTTTATAATTTAACTTGTGTAGTATCTATTTTTATAGCACAAAAATTACTTCTGTAGTCGATGCGATCTTTCTTAGCTGCACTTACGCTTCAGCGTTGTAACGTGGACTGACTATGAATCGTAACGTGTTCTTTCTATGTTTACGATCTATATATAAAAAGTAAACTCGTGAACGAAGCTATAATATGGTCATCACCCTGAACATTTTTCGACGCAGATGCGTGGGAGAACACGAGTAAAGTCAGCTGCCACGAGTAAAGTCAGCTGCACAAATGCTCTATGTGTACAATGAAGACTTATGTTGACGCCTGTATTAGTCCGAATGCTGACAAAAGGTGTTATATTATCAATTGTAAAGCTAAAAAATAAAATGTTAAAATCGTTAAGTTCATATCAATTGCATTATACACTATTCAGCATTCTTCATTCCTTTCAGCTCGCCCGTAAATTTTGTAAGCTTTATTGTCAGCGATTTACTTACGTTTATAATGTATGGGAGCTGAATGACTTTAAATTGCTATTTATAAAATCAATTTTTTAACAAACAAATATAGTAAGATTGTGATGAATCGCATTAATAAGGTGAGGATTGTGGGAGAATTAATTACTTCTGATTCGATAACTGTTTTTACTTTTATTGACGTTATATTATGCATGTGTCTCTGTGTGCATGTATGGGTGTCGACGAAATTCCTACTTGACTTGTATCCAAATATACTTTTGTTTGGATGCATGTGACATCTTATTCCACATCCCGAAATTAAGCGAATATTTTAGAATATTTATACATGATTTTATTTTTTTACAAGCCGCTTTTTTTGACTCAAAAGGCCAGCCGTAGTTGCCGAGGAAAACATGACTGTACAGCTTTCATCTTCGTTTTAGTTTTTTTTTCACTGTAACTTTTATTTAGTGTCGTGTTTACAAATTTATCATAAAATATCATTTTCCAACGACATTACAATAAGGCAATTTCGAAAAAATTGTTTGAATAGAGAAAAAAAATAAATTACTCAAACGTTCATTTGAACACATTATAACATTTTTTATTAATATTCGCACCTTTAGAAGGTGCATTTGACCTTACATTATGTTTTTTTTTTCAAGTTTTAACGATTTTTAAATACTTTTATTTTTCATTTTTTCCCGAGATTATCACATTGTGTGTTTAAGGCCTATCTTATGCTATTGAGACTAGTTTTTTTATTTCACGCATAATAAAATTATTGTAGTTTGAGACATAGAACTTTATTTTGCCGCTTTGTACAATTTAATTTGATAATTCTTAATTTGGACTGTTCTGAAAATTCTAGCTAAGTATAATAGCAATAAACGAGTGAATTAATGAGAGATTTGAAAGACTCAAAAAGTTGAGATATATTCTTCAAAATATTAGCGAATTAAATTTATTTGACTTTTCAATTCAATCTCTAGACTCGCTTTTCATGAAAACATAATTGAAAAAATTTGCTTGATATTTTTGTACACCATTGTGCTTGATATGTTTGTGTGCCAAAAAATCATAATTTGTTTGATAAAGCAATACAAAGAGTCTTCTTTTTTATCTCAGATGGCTATTCCTTTTTCACAATCGCATTTCTTGTAAAATTGTTGAGATGTTTAACGATTATTGTTTGTTTTTTTGACCAGTTGAAAATATACTTTTTGATTTGTATCCTAAACATTTCTTACTTCATTTTGCATTTTACGATTCTTTAGATCGTTTATTTACACGGCTCATTTACAATTGGCTAATAAATCAGACTTTTGAAAATATATACATATATTTCGTGCCATTAAAGCTGCGATCCATTCATTCGTATCAGACGTTTGCCACTGAGTACAGTTTATTGCTATATCTCTTAAACCTCGATTAAACCAATGTGGAAAGATAAAAGCTTATTTTTGCAAATGTACTTGTACCATTTTCGTATGGTAGGTTTATTACATTTTTTTTAAAAGGGCTGAAAATGTATTTACATTCAATTCACGTTGAAGACCTGTGAAAGGTGCAAAACATGCTTTGCATAATACACGGATCAGATATGCGTTTTATATTTTTTTGACTTACATGATATTACGTAATTCAAATGAAACGCAATCATAGAGCATATACAGATAGTATAACAAAATATATTAATTATATTTATAAAATAATTTGCTAGTCGTTAATTGTGAAGAAACAACTTGCCTATCGTTTCAATGTTTCCACCTCTCGATAATATTCATACCATTTGACATTCATACGTATAATAATTGCTTGCGATTGGATGTAGAAATGAAATTTAACACTATTGACTAGAAGTATAAAGAATATTCAACAAACCATGGACTATGGATACATCTATACAATAATAGTTCGGAGTCGGATTTACACATAAGACGGCAAAAATTTTTTTAACTCATACGTTACTTATAATGTTATTTTTAATCGTTCGTAAATATCTTGATAATTCACGAGGGCTCATTTCGTGGGGTTTCGTATTTTATATGCACTTACACAGAGGCAAATTTGGCCGAATCTTTATACAATCTTTTTTTTATGTACACATCAATTTCATATTTATTTATTATTGATCCATACAAATTAAGTACTTGACCAAAGTATCTTACAGTTACAGTCGTTTTGCATATTAAACGTTCTTTGTTGCTTAAATATTACTTGTTGATTTTTCATACTTTACACATAGCATTAGTAATATATATTTTTTCGATTCGATCATTCAATACATCGATTCGTTTTATGTATCGAAGTGGGTAACAGGTTTAAACAATCATTCCAAGAAGAAAACACAGTGTTACATCAATTGTATTATCTAAAGAATTGGACTTTTTTACAATTAAAATAGTTATGTTGTGATGATATGAACTTAATGAGAGTATGCAGTTTTTGTTTTTGTAAGATTCCATCCTCGCACTCAAATTGCACATCGTTTTGATCGCTCATACTTATTACATACTCTGTACAATTTTTTCGAAACTTTCGATTGTTCTCCGTATACTGTTATATTATTCTTGCTTGCGATCGAACGCAAAATTATATTGAAACTCATCACAGCATGAAACATATCCTATATTGTACCTTACAATGCGCATTTAGCAGTATGGAATGATTTGTTTGTGAGATTGCAATGGAAGATACAATTTTGGCATTTATATCTTGTAAAATTTATCATATGTGTTCTGACTTATTAATTGAACGCACGATCGTATTGCTAGTTTTCAGTCGTATATGGAGTTTAGAGTATTTTCAAGTAATTATTTCGTCTCTAAGATGATTATGACTTAACAATTCATTCTTAAAATTCGTTAACTAATCTATCAATATTTTTTATCGAGTTCGAGAATCGTATGGACACATAGAGTCGAAACAGAACATGTAAAAATAAAAAATAAAAAAAAAGGAATTATTCGCGTTAATCTTTGCTAGAAGACTGATATGAAGATGGATGTGTAAGTTTTTGTCTTTTAAAAAGAATAGAACGCGATGCGTGGAGTCCGAATTGTCCCTTAAAACTTTTGTGCGTCTTTAGATTTTTTACAGCTGCGTCAGAGTACAATATGAGCCTAAAATATTTCGTATACCAAAGTTGATTACGGTGAGAGTATCTCACGTTCGTGATTTAATATTCGTATAAGTAAGTAAGCGCATATAGAATAATTAGTCGAACAGAAGTTATTGACGACCATCCTCAGTCATTTGTGTCGGAGAAAGGACGGTGTACAGCTTTTTAAGCGTTTTTTTCTTATTATACGGTGTATATAATACTTAATCTTGGTTACAATTATACGTTGATAACGTGTCGGTATTCAACGTATAATTGTGACGCATGACTGCGACGGCGACGTCAGAAGATTCTTGTAAAAAAAAGCAGATGCAAAGATATTTTCGTTTCGTAGTTGCAATCGGTGTTAAAGAACCCAAGACCGGAGAACCAGTTTTAGATCTCGGTACCTCCGTCCGTGGATGTGGAGTCGTCACCACTCGGTTCTTTTTCTAAAAATTGAAAATTTTACAGTTTTAACAAGTACGTCAATATGATTGGCGTAATTCGTTATTATTTCGGGAGGGAAAAATGAAACGAACTCGGGTATTTGGCCTCTACTCAGCTATCGAACGGGTCGAACGTAAGAGAGCGAGAATCGGGCAAGCGTCGCAGAGTTTTGAAGGTAAACAAAGGCGACGATTTGTCAGCGTCTCCGGCACTGCGTCTATATCGCGCTCGACTGTGCACGTTATTGCCGTCCTCCCTCGCCGTAGTTTCCCAGCAGACTGGCTGAACGCTTGGCATGTCGCTCGAGATTGTACCACCGCCTCGTCTATCGAAGTCGTGCGGCTCGAAAGGGTTACTGCTCCCGTCTGCAAAGGACAATTATAATCGTTCAGAGACATTGATAAATGATCCCCCAAGAGAGAGAGAGAAATGAAGCAGCTAAAAAGAAATGGAATCATCGTTATTACGTGGGGATTGCGAGGGCGTCGGAATGGGCGAACCAAGCAGCGGCGAGAGAGGCTCGTAAGGCGGCGGGGGTGGCGACGACGGCGACGGGGTCGGCGACAGTATCGTGGTGGCGAGCGAGGCCGGCTGCAGCAGCGGTCGCAGCACCAGCTCGGGATCCAGGCCGAGGATCCTGAGGACGCGATGTGGATCCTGGCGCACCCAGGACTCGAGTAGATCGACCGGCCAGTCGGTCTGCGTCTGTTGGCTCGCGAGCCGCGCCGGCGGATTCCAGCACAGCGCGTCCGGCGGATGGGAGGAACTTCGGGCCAGGACCCCGTTGCTGCCTGCACCGCTGCTCCGACCGCTCGGCGTCGGCAGATTCGGATTGCTCTGCGGCGAGCTCGCCAGCATCTGCAGGGCCTGCAGCGCGTTGCGTACCTGTGCGACGGCGAAGAAAAAGAAAAACAATGCAACAATCGGCGATCGATCGAGGTCCATTTCCTTATGAAGAATTCGAATTCATACCTCATTACTGAGCATCGCGACGTCCTGATGTAGCCGTTCATACGAGTCGCGCACTTGATCTTCGGAACTTTCTTGAGGGACTAGTTGATTCGTTCTACTTCTTAGCACGCCCTTGGGTACTCTCTTGGTCGTCGGATATTCGTCCCTTTGGAAGTCGTAAGAAAAATTTTCATTCGTATTGACATTGTTATTTTATTAAAAATGCATGAAAGGAGAAGAGCGTCGGAGGAGAAAATTTCATAGTTCTCGCGTTCCCTTGTTTAAACTCACCGAAGCTTGGCGTGTCGAGGACTCGACGTGCCGTGCATAGGCGATCTATTATGCGGCGAGAGCGGAGACGTCTCGCCCTCCTCCGGGGCGTTCTCGTCGTCCTCGCTAATGGACGGCAGCGTCAGCGACGGGCCCCCGTTGATTTCCGACTCTTGCTGCGGAGAAATCGAAAAGTTTGTAACGTATTCTCGAGCAAACAGCTCAAAAGTTCGTAAGCAGCGTACGAGGTACGTTGACTTACCTCGGCCTCGTATCCCTCGCGCAAATTGTAGGTGAGATCGTGCTGTATGTCGTTGGCGAACTGCTGCTGATATTCGGGATAGAGGCGCAGCACGTCGACGAGGCCCGGCATGTGGATGCACTTGAGGTCGCAGTACGTCAGCGCCTTGACGTCGCAGCTCGATTTGACAACGACATCGGAGGAGGCGCCAGCGCCCACCACCGCTCCGTTGTTGCTGTGCGCCAGATGTACGCTGATGTCGCAACCCACCAAGTCACCCTTGCCTATATACAATTAATTCGCACATATATATGATGAATACAAAAATAACAAATAATTGTATAATCCAACTCACCCAAAATAGCAACGACCATCTCGTTTTGAACGACCTCCATCGATCCGTTGCACAGGTAGTAGATGTAAGACAGCGCGTCACCCTTGTGTATTAGAAATTCGCCGGGAGCACAGAAGATGCTGCGTATGTGCAGGGAGAGAAGTTTTAGGCATCCCTGGGAGGCGGCCTCGAATATCGGCAAACTGAGAATTTCCCGATTCAGATGCATCGACACGTCGCCTCGCAGCTCCTCCGGCAGCTCCTTCAGCGTCTGCACGTGTGTGTATAGAGGAAGGAGGAGAAGCAAGAAAACCACAAGGGGTGAAATGAGTAAGTAACTGCCACGCTGCGAATACCGCGACGATCGTAATGGGAAAAATCGAGGAATAAGCATGGGCGAGGAGGATGAAGGCAACTTTGACACGTATAATGTACGTTAGTAGGGATCGAGAGACGCAGGAACGCGTATAGTAAATATAAATCGTAATAAAACGTAACAGATTTTACTTCGTGAATATCAATGCCATGATTGAGCGACCACATTGTTTGAAAATAATCCTCCATTCTTTGCTTGAGCTCGTCGGGAATCTGATGCAGATCGAGGAATTCCTTGAGGTCTCGCAGCTTCGTCTGGTAAAGCGAGCGACGCGAATACATACGCTGTATGATGGCTGTGACGTTACCGAACACCACCGCGTGCATCAGAGCTGAAAATCAAACGAGGGAGTCAGTGCAGCGTGTGCCGCGTTGAAATCAAAGAAAAATAGTCCACAAAAATGGTACGTTAGAAAACTTACCACCCGCGAACATGACGAAAATGGAAAAGCTCTTCTCGGTCGTCGTGTTGGCCGATACGTTACCGAAGCCCACGGAGGTCAGACTGCTGCAGGTGAAGTACAGGGCGGTGCTGTAGCTCTCGAAGAACGTCAGGTTCATGACGTCGGGCTTTTTCAGTCGGTCCGCGAGCACGTGAAGCCATCCTGTATTTTTCGGGGGGAATAAACGATAATAACAATTGAGACGTAATGCGTGCGTCTAGGTGCATACAGCAAGCGCAACTATGTAATAATGCGTGTTCCAGCCAGACCATATTTATTTCATCGTTTTTATTTATTTATTTATTTTTTTTTTTCTTTCACAGACCACGGAGCGACCATGGTGTACATGAATTTTTTAAGCGAATTAAATCTTTTCAATTTATTTCGAGAGGCACACTCGAAACGAGCCGTGCAGTGCTCAGCGGCGCTTGTTGACTCCTCGAGGTAATTTCAATGCGATGGAAATGTTTAAATAGCGGCTATGTGGTTCTCAAGTTTCCTGCCCGCAGCTGTGTACTACGGTGCCAAGTGCGCGCGCCTCGTGTATTACACCGAGGAAGCATTTAAATGCAAATTTATTACAGATGAAATAATAAGCTAAGTGGAAAACGTGCCCTCTTGTGCGACTTTTTTTTTTGCTTCTTCGAGTCTTGCGCGCGCGCGAGCGGATGAATGTCCGGTTAAAAAATCAACTGCAGAAATTTATGCATCAAGCGGATCAGCACCGGGGTGAGCGTATGGAATTCAAGCGAGACTATTAAATTCGTCCCAAAGCTGTGAATGAGTGAATAACGAGGCGAGTTAGGAAAAAAATTCGTTGAATACATGGCTGGAAAAAATATCTACCGCTCGTGCGGGGTGCGGTAAAAGAAAAAAAACATCTCCCTTGAACATGTCGAAATGCTCGCTGTAAAATGGTTCATCGTGAAAAATGGATGTGTTGCATTGTTGGGTTGAAAAATTCTCAAGTGTGCTTATTGATAGCGTGTGTGTGCGCGCGCGTTTGAATTGAGCAAATTTTTGTTGAGCTTCGGTGCGCGCGATACGCTTGCAAAGCACTTGGTGTCCCCTTGAATCGGACGCTGTCCTCTCTAGTGCATTTTTAAAATAATACATCTGCAGTAAATATTCATTAGCATCGATGATATATCATATTTTTCATGAAATTATGCCACATCTCGGATGATATCAGCCCTTAATTCAGTCATCATATCCAACACCGAGAATTAAAATTTTTTTTTGCGAAACTCGAGCACAACCGTAGTGCTGCCACTCCTCGAGCCACTCGCTCGAGAGCGCTTGCACGCGTACATAAATTATCAGCACCTTGTGCAAAAATGTCTCAAATCTGTCTTCGTTTTACCAACAGGCGACCCAAGAGATGAGAATTAAATATAATTCCGTTTCAACGCCCCGTAAAATACCTTATACAGAAAAAAGTCACATAAATATCATTGTCACCGTCATCGCGTCGACGCAAGCATTATTTTTTCATCATCAACGCGTTTATTTTATGTTTTTCTAAACTTATGGGAGGGTACAAACTCAAGGACTCGCAGTCGAGAATTACATTTTAAAGCTTCATCGTGTCTTAAAACGCATATATCTATCGCGCTGGCAAGTAATAATTTGAACCTTGAACGCAAGTATGCATAAAAGTACGAAGCTCATTATAATTGCTCATTGTGAGACGATTAATTATTTTTAATCACATCCACTGCGTGCTGAAATATATTCCCAAAGTGTGATATCAATTTGCCAGAGTTATTCAAACTTGTCATTGCAGCCAACGAATTAAGCCGGAACTTATTGGGTAATTTATTGGGATTACGTTTTGACGGACTCAAAGACCAAAGCTTGGCTAATTTTCGAAGTAAATGAACAACCAAAGCCTCGCCTAAGATGCTTGAGAATTATACGAGGTTTCTATATGGGCGATATACAATATAGAAAACCAAATATTCGGCTGCCATGTGACGCGCACATATATATATATCTCGTATACCGTTCATCATTCTACCGATGTCAACGACAATTCGAACACGTGAAATACTGATTTACGAGATTTTTTCGTCCCTGACAGTTGATCGACTCTTTTTCTTTTTCGAATCCTTTGCTATTTATTATAAAGTTGAACGCGACACGTGTGCGAAACAATGAGAACTGATAATTCGTTCGCTACTATAAAATATATAGCTAAACAAGTAATATGGTGTTATAAACTGTCCAAGCGAACTGTAGCAGCAGCAAACAAAAGTCAAAACTTTCGCGTGCGCAGGCTCGTGTCTTTTCATCTTCCCCCTTTACTTTTTCTCGCGATAGCTTGGCGCACGACTAAAAAATTGTTCTCTGTGCAAAAGTATCCGTGTCGTCGGCGTCGTCGTCGTCGTCGTCATCGTTGTCGTCATCGTTGTCGCGCACGAGCGACAGAAAGAAAAACAAAACTCGATGAAAAGTTTCTGTTAGGTGTACAGTAGATATAGGATATGTACAAGCGCGTCGCAGCTCTCAATCACCGAAGCGCGCCCGCGTCAAAACGAGAGCAGATCTACATGAAAAAGCAAAGCCGAGCCGCGCACATCCAACATAATACATAACACTGCAAGAATTTGCCTCGGCTCTTGTGTCTTCGCAATAAAGGGACCGGCGAATCTTCTCATTGTACCGCGGAGAGAATGGCGGTAATATCGTAATTCCGAAACACGCCTTAATTTCCATTAGCTCAACTTTCCATTCGCCGCCTTGCGTATACGCGACGACGAGCCTCGCACAGGCGTGCAAAGTGAGAATGATATACTCGGCCCCGCGCTCGAGCGCTATGTACGCTTCATTTTTCATTTCTACGAGCGGGCGTTTGAAGATGCATCCGCGAGGAGCGCGCGGATAAAAAATGTTTAGCATAGATATATCCCGGACTCGCTAACGAGCTTATAAAAGTTTTAAATGCATCCGTTAAAGTAGGTCAGTTTGTAAGGAGCATTGCAAGGGAGGCTCGCGCTCTCTCACACAGCAACAAATATTTCGAGATTAATTATGGCTCTGGAATGGCAACTTTGATTAAACGTTTATCCGTAGCTTAGAATTATTGTGTAATGCAATTCGGATGTGACAATTGTCTTGGGTAAATTTGTCAACGGAGCCAGCGAAAACAGTAACTTTTTCACGTTTTGTGAAGACGATCACTTTAAATAAACACAAGATAAACCATAATTTTTCTACTTTTGATTGCAGACCCTAGCAAATTCTTTGTTGACAAAAGTAAAATTACAATTTTTGCTTGTATTAGTTTGAATGACGTTTTTTCTTTCGTCAAAAATAATTGTAGGCATATTTTTTGTAGCTACCATCGATGTATACCAACTGATATTTAACAATCGAAGTATGTTAAAGTGGCACATTGTCCGTACAAATGTATCTTCTGGTCATTCATACCCCCAATAGAAAATTATATTTCCATACGACATGAGTTTTATTAGTATACGTGTGAAAATGACCACCCTCTGTTTCTGTAATGACTTTAATTGACGAAAATATTTACCAAGGTCCCAGTCCTTGTCGTTGTTGTCTCTCTCGCGTTCCGCTATGAAGTACCATATGCAAGCCATCCAGTGAGCCACGATCGCAAAGGACACCATCAGCAGCGGAAGAATGATGAAGCTGTACTGCGAGTACGTATCCATTTTATCCATTATTCGCGCCAGTCTTGTGAGCCTCGTAAGCTTCACCAGATGAATGTAGCTGTGGCCCGATTCCTGCAAAATCCAACGACAGCGTGAGCACGAGCTGCAAGCTTACGTATTACCGCAGATACATATTTTATGCGCGCGTTTTGGCGCGTAAAACCGCGCCTGGCTCGCGCCATACATTTTTAATGGAATTAAGTGATCGCATAATTTTCGCGCCTCTGCGCGAATGAAAAAAAAGTCCGAGGGATACGTGTTTTGTTTCATCCCAAGGCCTTTGTTCCTCGGTTTTCGCGTTTAGGGACCTGCGATGTTATCCTCCCTCCTTCCCTCCTTCTTATCCTCATTCCATTCCTTGACATTTTACGATAAGGCTTAAAACTTTAGCTATTATGCAAACTTTCTTTTTTGCATAAACGAGTTTTGTTCGTTGTTGTGCTGGCTGGTGTTTTTTTCCTTCTTTTTTTTTCAAATAAGTTTCGCCGCGATTCTTTGTGCGCGAGTTATTTAAGATGATGGAATAGGCAATTTTTTATGTTATACACACTTTTTTCTCCATCCAAAAACAAAACGCGGCTCCGAGTTTAATTCGCCGATAAAAAGTATATACAAAGAAATTCGATGTTACACTGCAGCGACCACGAAACACGCACCTCGGTTTAAATGAACTTTTGCCGACGTTTACACGAGAAACTGGCCGCTTATTTAACTTTTACGAGGCTAAGAATGAAACATTTTTTTTTCATCTTCTTCCCCTTACCTCTTCTCGCGAGGCGAAAAATAAAAAGTAAAAAAATTAAGCCCAACTCGATATTACAGAGAGCTCAAGAAAATCATTAAAACGACGCCGCACAGACTCGCTTTAACGCTCTTTTGGGTCAAAGATTTTCATTATGAACTCGAGGGTATATAGGTATCCGACAGCACAAGCCGAGGTCTAACAAAATTTGTGTTTGCGGTCGTTAGCTTACAGCGTGCGCCAGTTCAGGTCCTGCAGGCATTTCCACCAGCACAGCCGTGTCGAACGTATTACATGTAGTAGTGCTGGAAAGCTGTCCGCGAGCATAAACTATAGTCTTATAAAATTATCGTTATCACGACGATGGGTGCGTTTAGCTGCAGCTGGCGAAATTCGAAATAAAATGAATTTGACGATAGTTCGGGTATAACGTATCGGTCGAATAATCGATTGTGCATAGTCGACCGCGGAAAACAATTTATTTTGATCTTTGTTCAACCGAAGCCAATGCGCCGACAAATTTAACAGCCAGACTTTTACTTTTACTTTTTTTCGTCCTCAATTTTTTCTGTCGCATTCAACCGTTTAAATAAATGAGATGAGTTCAGGAAAATGGAAAACAGAGGTACGTACGTACGTGTGTGCGAGCGACGTGAATTACATATTAGGCCGGACGTGAAGCGCGTGCTTTGCTCTGCTCTCTGCGCATCTATATACGTATATATTTTTCAGGCAACAGAGCTTAAATGCTATTCGTTGGCTGCGCACAAAAACTATAATGCCGGTAGATAGGAGAAATTTTCGTGACTAGCGTCTGTGATGAAAGTTATATATCGAGGATCGGGCTTGATTGTAGTGAAAATTTTTGTTCATCAAATATTTTTATACTTTTTCCACTTTCAACCGCATGCATGCAAGTGTACGCTTGTTATAATTTTCATTTTGTCGAGTCAGCTAATTCGTACAGCTTACCGAGTTTATTCAAAAATAAAGCAATCAAATGCACAGTCACGTTTTTGTATATTCATAATATTCGCTTACTTTTGAAAAAATAATTGCTGCACATTTGTGTGGTTTTTCCAAATAAATGATGAAATAATAAAATCTGGAAAGCGTTATCAATAATACCGAGATGAAAAAATTTTTGAATTTCCTTTATTTGTATGATGAGCTAACAAATTTTGCATTCAATGCGCACTAGTGATTTTCAATCAAAAATGATGAACGTCAATTTAGCAGCAAACTAAACATTCGCCGATTAATATGGATCTACTTGTTGTTGATCAATCATCAAACTATGAACTTATCAAGTCTCGGATTCACCATCTCGTGGCTGGATCCGTGTATTCAAAAATTTTGATCGAATTCAATATACAACTGAGGATGCATTTACACGGTGATCTGGTCGCCGATTGTGGTTTCCAATTTATGGATTGATTAAACGAACAAATACATCCTATGCTTGGATAGCTTTTGCGGATCATACACTTTGATCGATTTATTGGAAACTGCAGTTCACGCAGGTTAGAATTTGTTAGGAAAAATGAAAAAAAAAGTAAATAAATATAAAAACTTGTTACCTCGCCGTTGTAAATATCGGTAGCATAGAGCAGATCAAAAGGCAACGCTGCTAAAATATCGCAGAGAAACCAGCACTTGATATAATTGCAAGCGATATCCTTTGTATTGCTCACCACCTCGCCTTTCTTGTTAACGTACGTAGTGTTGAAGTTGAGTATAATGTCTGCAACGAAACGATACAATTTGTTAGAGTTCATTTTTTAACAATTGCCTTGATTACATTTTTTGCCTCAATCGCTTTTATAACATCGAATACGAATACCCGCTCGTGAAACGCTTTTAAATTTTTACAGTGATAATTCGGTTTTGATATCAAAAAGCGGAAACTAGCAAAAGAAAACTTTTTTTTCTATCCTGATTCCACGTAGCAGACTTTTTTCATCAAGAGCTGAAAAATACAGCAAATAAAATTGCCTCATGAAAAAAAAATGTTTTCGTAAATTGTGTTCATTGATACATGGGTCTATGCGCAAAAATCGTCGACGAAATATTTCAAGTTCTCAGTTTCAACTTTCGTATGTGTAGCAGATACATATATTTTTTCTACAAAAGCAAACAATGAGCAAGCCATCACGTATATAGCAGCGCACATGCTCTTGTTGAAAGTAAAGATGGAGAGAATAATAAAACGTAACCCCAGGTAGTGAGCTTACAGCGTTTTTTATGTATACGTGATGATATGTTACTGTCATGACATTGATCCACGAAATGTGGAACTTTTTATACTTTTACTTTTTTATTTTTTGCTCTTTAAACGCATCGAGGCGTATACACACTTGAACACACACACAAAAATGCTTCAATAGTACAGTTTCATTATTTTTATTTTACTTTTTCACGTTATAATCTAGGATGCACGTATAGTACGTATTATTAGGGGAAAAGTACACGAATAGTTAAAATTTTTTTACTATTATTACATTCACCGAAAGCTAATCATAAAATGAATTATTTTCATTGTTCCGTTAGATAAAATAAAAGTTCCATTTAATTTCATTAATTGATAGAGCAATTTTTTATTTCATTCTTTTTTTAAATGCAATTTGAAAGACAATTAAATAATCCTTATAATTCAAGTGAGCGTTTAACAGCAATCATAAATGAAATATATATAACGTTCTTATTATTTATGCATACACACAGTACCTCCATTAAACTATCTTAAAATTCGCTTTTACTAAAAATGTAAAAAAAAAGTAGCTTTTCACAGAATAAATGCTCGGTATAAAGTAAGCAACGTAGCGCGGGGCTGCTGCGTTTTATCCGTCTTGGAAAATTGATGAACAGGGTCAACAACGTCCTCGGATTTCAAACACATCAAATTGAAATTTTTTTATCGACGCGCACTCTTCAACGTCCCTTTCATGCTCGACTCGGCTCTACTCTATATACACCTAATACTTTCATCTATTTGCGTTCGTACATGCTAGATGCACGGTATATAATTTGTAATTAAAACAATTAGGCGCTCGTATCGAGCGCGGGCTGGTACGATGTAATTTCGCAAGCAAATCGCGACTCTTCATTTACCTCGGAAAATTCATTTTCAATTCACTTCTGTCTATCGTACAGGAGAGGTCGAATTTTCACATTTAACTTGACGCAGAATTAAATAGCTAATTTATAAAGTTTAAGGCAGTGATGTACATACTCGAACGTATATAAAGATCCCATCAGGTTAATTATTAAATTGATCGCGGGACGACGTATAGCAATGGCAGCATTAATTTTTCCATTATTTTTCATCATTTTTATGATTGACCGGGTTTGGGTAACGAAATATCCAAAAAAATCAGAAGTATTTTTTTACGCTCATCAAGGACGTGTATGTTGAATCAATCAAATTTCATCCATCGCCGATATTATTTATCCGCTGAAGGATGCATTTTTGCCACGTTATTTTGTTTGCTGTTTTTTTTATTCGAAAAAATATCGCCCTCGCGCGATGTTTGGGCTTCGGAATAATTTTCACGTTCATAATTCACACGGTTACATCAATATCGGATACGCGCGGAAACAAGGGAAAACAGATTTTTTTTCTCGTTCGAGGGCTGGTTAGCCTGCAGCTTTCGGATAACATAAACAAAAAAAACAACAACAACGCGAGCAGGAAAAAAAATGTATGCCATTTACACGAGCCGGCCTCAAAAATCGCCTTTTTATTTCGCAGTCTCCCTAACGAGGCCGTATAAAATACTCCATTGATTGTGCGAATAAAATATGGGCTATCTCTCGTTTTGTGATCGATATTTCTCATCAATTTACCGCTTGAATGACTATCGTCATCGTAATCGCGTCGCGCCGTGGCTGCAAAATATCTCTGTATTAAAAAGAAGAAAGGGGGCGAAGAGAGAGAGAGGAAAAAGTACGCTCGCAGGCGGTTGCCGCTACTACTACTACCTCTGATTTAAAGGCGTTGCGGATCGGCGAAGCCACCCTCTATTCTCGTTTGCTGGTCAGTATAAAACGAAAGAAGAGAGCCGATAATAGGTATAGCGCCGCGGCGTACTGCAAATAGATCGATTTTTACGATCAAGTTTGGCTCCTGGATTTAGTGCGTATATAAGGCAGAAGATAAAGAGTCGTACGTTTTTCCCCCCTTATATCCTCATACGAATTCAGCAGATCCAAAGATTTAGAGTCCGAGTAATACGGCCTCTTCGGCGAACGCTACAGAAAGAACTCACGCATGTAACACTTTTATGTCGGCATATGAGGGAGTAAGTGTATTTCAGCGCGATTGAATTTTATAGGCTTTATGCAATATTCCGCAAATTTAACTTTATTGCATAGAGAAACGTCCAATTGTCCAGTAGATAACGTAAGTTATTGTGCCTTGTATACACAGTCGCTATCAAAGAACAGTCAAATATGCACTACGCGTTCTCGAAGTATATCGTTCGTTATGCTCGCGCGCCTATAAACACGCCAAGCTGAATTTTCAAGCGTCAACCGTCAAATGTGTTCGCTTTGTTTTTCGACTCTTTTCATCGCTCCTTCAGCCTCGGAGGCAAGATACTGGCGACAAGAAAAAAAAAATAGTCTACTGCTCACTCACCGATTATGAATAGAACCTCGACAATGACGTCGACTACCATAGTAGGCCGCTCCGGATTGATGAAACTGGCGTTGAAGGGCACGATGCAGGCCACGTAGATCGTGGCAATGAGTATGAGCCAGTCCCAGCACGTCCTGAACACGCCGTAATGACTGAGGATGTACTGCGACTTTTTCAGCGACGTCGTTTTGTACTCTGGCAGCGGGGTCGTTTGCGAATGCGAGAGCAGCGTCTGCAACACAGATTTTCGCCATATATATGGTAGAAAGAGATGATTTGTGCGCGATGCATACGTTATGTTATATATGCATCAAAGAATTGCCTCTCGGGGCGCATCGACGCACTTTTCAGATATACGTGCGTCGAGTTCATCTCTCTGCAAAGTATTGAATTCGAGTTCAATTTTCAATGCCAAGAATTCGAACGATTCGCCGCGATGCCGTTGCAGCTCGCGCCGAACGAGATAGTTGAGGCTACGGGCGCGGGGAGGGGAGGGGAGTCGAAGTTTGCCCGCCTAATTCGTGGCGAGTGACCGTTACGAGTCGGCAGCAGCACCGCTCGGCGCGCTCCGCATATTTGAACTATATTAATATAAGCTACAAGTACTTTGTTCATTTTTGTGCAACATTTTCAATAATAAATAATTATTATCCTGCGTTATTAGTGTTTTAGTGTGCAGCTTCGTGGACCGTGAATTCAAGCGAGTCGAAAATCGAACGTAATTATTAAAAACGTTGCGCGCTCGATGTTTGAAATTGGCTCTCCAACTCAGTAGTTCGCTCGGCGTCGCGGCCCGCGCGGCAGTTAGCGCTTTTTACTCCGAGCGCGGCAATATCGAAAATGTAAGTCGATTACCTTATTTGTTAATGTAAAACTGTTAAAGTTAATGAGGGCAATTTTTATCTGGTTCGCTGAATGTGATAAGTGTTTCGAGCGTAATTTGTGTGTTTTCAATTCGAAAGTCTTTTTTTCGAACGAGTGCTGCATTTACAGTGCAACGGACAGTGAGCGAGGTGAATAAAATGAATACGTTTAAAAGTGTAGTTTTGTGCATCAGTGCCAGTTATTCAAACGTCGAACGTTCACGAAAGCATCGCAAACCGTCGCCAGAAACTCCATTCGAGTAAGACGCAATCTTTTTACAAACTCATTCGTACATAAAAAGTATTTCAGAATCGATAAAAGTTGCGTCGAATTTCTTTCGCCGCGACTCCGCGCGCTGCGTAACAGCTTCCGACATTTCTCCCCCTGAAAAGATGAAATTTGTCGTAACGGCGCAGTTTTGCATCAGGCGCCGTTACGTTGGTCGAACGTTAATGCGAGAGGTCGCCGCGCCTCGGGATACCTTATCAGCGTACCCGCTGTATAGCTATATTATATACATCTGTAGCCTATGCGCGACGGCCGTTGAAAGTCTCGAGTTGCAAACGAGCGCCGCCACCACACCAATCGAATTAGGTTTCGCAGTTGCGAAAATGGACCGCAGCGCGTAGAGCTCGCGCTTTAACCGAATTACCACCTCCTGTCAGTAGTATATAGTGTCGGCAGAGGCAGCGCGGCAGCAGCAGCAAGACGGAAAGATAAAGATATAGCTGATATGCTCGGCGCAGAGAGACAGAGAGGAGCCGTGCTGCACATCGGAGCAAAGTTGCAAAGCAATGCGACGATGACGACGCGAGACAACACGGCTTGGAGTTCGTCTCGTTTCGATCATGCGGAACCGAATTCTGGGTATACACGATGTAGGTCAGCACGTGCAAACACACATATAGAAAATCCCACGGCAGTGTAATCTCGCGCTCGGGGCATTAGCTCTTTGAGTTCGCGTCGTCCAGGCGTTTTATGATGTTATCGTCTCTGTGTCTCCTCCCCGTGCGCGCCGTATTGCGAGCGGGGCACAATCGTCGACACGGCTTGGCCGTGCGCACAGCCCGGAGGCTTATCTGCAACGCTGCCCCGACAATTTTCTCGCGCATATATATACTCGGCTATATTATGTAATATATAAAGACGGCAGGCTACACGACTGCGTGTATAAGGAAAATAGTAGTGGTGTCTCGAGAGATTCGATACGTATACATTCGCGTCGAATTAATTCGTGCTGCACATTACAAAAGCCACGTCGCGCTCGCTTTTGCTCTGCAGGCTCTCGCGTGCCTCGATATTATTTGTGTTTTGAGGGTGTGAGCGAACTGTAACGTGTTAATTAAGTATCCATGCTTTGAATAAGCGACGTTGATACTCACGTTGTTCAATTTCATTCTGTGCTTATTGTCCTGCTTATAATGACCCGATAGTTGATATAAAACTGCTCGACTTCTTCTTCTTCCATAATTCGCCGGTGGCGCCTCTGGATCTAAATTACCGTTGGCATCTACGAAATTAGCATCATCAATTTTTTAATTTACAATTATATTCTCAGTTAATTTCAACTATGGATGATGGTAAGCTTGAATCTCTGTGCATTTCTTACGTATAGAAATACTCAACAATTTTTTTATTTTTTTTGCGAACACTATTTTCTCACATTATTTTAGAAAAAGCGATATTATAAATTATAGATGAAGTTAGTTGTTCCTATGAAATATTCACCTTAAAACTCGTGACCCTGTATTTAATTTTACAAAAGTTAGGTAGTTTTTAGTATGTATTAACTTAAAAAGTAACTTGCCAAGTGCGTCCATTAATACGATTGTATTAATCTTGGAATACTTAACTTTTCTACCATGGATTATACTATTGAAACAATGGGGTGCATGCATTTCCAAGTAAAATTTGATATCAACCATCTTTAAATTTTAATTAAAATTAAAAAATTATATTTTTGTGTTGTTTGAACTGCAGTGCAGTTTATTGTTTTACTAGAAAAAGTTTTTGAAATCTCAAGGCTTTGTTATTTAACTGATTGAAAATAAGAACTCAATCTTATACGCACAATTGAAATGTTCACTTTCATGAAAAATTAAGATTCCCAAGAAAAACTTGAATTCAATCAGTTTTTAGTAATTGATTAAGTGTCTGTAAGGCTATCATCAATATGAATATTCAGTTCAGTTCAACATCTGCTATACTTTTGCTGCTCATGCGTTTTAGTTTCATGCGTCAAAAAAATTCAACACAAACTAAATGCTTGTTTAATGAAGTCAAACTCTTCGTTCATTTTCATCCCTCCACCGAAGCAAAACATAGATCTAAAATAAAAATGATTAATCGTCATTTCAAACAAAAAAAAGCCGGTGAGTATTAGTTATGTGAATAAGTATCTGGTACGCTTACCCTTACTTAATTCTAAGTGAGCGTGCAGTTTTTTCCAAAAAAAATTCGATGATTTTTGATGTCCTGCAGAAAAATCCGGAATAAATAAAAATGATTTAAAATAATAATTTCAGTTTTTATGAAATTGCTCCGACCCTTTTATCCTATCTTCTGACACCTTTTATTTATCGAACATTGCTGCTGAACTTAAATTGAATAAAAGTGAAAACTCTGAATTAAGGAAAAATATCTCTTTTGTAATATAAAACTGTTGGGTATTTCTATATAGTCGCTAGACTCAGATCTCAAATATATATACGAGGATGTGTGATGCATTGAATGTATTGCGTTTTATACTTTCGACGTCGTTCGTAAGCATGCCACGTCGATTGAAAACGACCGTTTAATACATCAGGAAATTCAATTCAAATGTGCAACAAAAGCCACGTATTCTATTTTTATGCGTATACAGAGCTCACGCACACGGACAGACACCCACACTCATTGTGCGGATACACAATTAGCGTTCTCATCTATAAATAAGCAAAATATAACGCGAGAGAGCCGTGTTTTGCAAGTGTGAGCGTGTGGCGCGCGCCCCATTATCATTACCGCGAGTCAAAGCGCATTTAACTACTGCGTTTGTATTGAAACTTCTACGGTGAAAAACGTGCTTATAAACACAAAGGGAGAAAAAAAACAACAAAAAGCTCCGTGCGCGGTGTGAAGTAATGCTTGCAGCCGTCTTCGATTGCCTGCAGCCGACTTCACGACGTGTGTTTTTACAGCCTTTACTTGTGCTTTTATAAATTCGTATTCTTGCATAGTGAGTCTGCGTGTACGTGAGCTTTTATGCCAAGTCTTTATTACGGCCCTTTTTTTATACACTCTCGTTGTTTTTCGCACGCCTCTCGCGGTCGATACTTCCGTATGTATATGCAACGTAAACATGAATTAAATATATATATATATTTGTTGATCCGTACTTGCGCACGGACTTCTAATTAAGTGCACCCAATGCAATCGTTGCCAATTTACGGACGCGTGCTCGTACGCGCGAATTAGCGTAAATATTTACTAATTCGTCTTTATAGGATTTCAAAGATGTGAGAGTAGCTATTATCGAACCCCAATAATATTACCCGACAATCGTAAAGCATACGCGTCTGTTGTATAACGCAGACTAGCTGCAATGGTCGTGAAAATAAATGTTACGTGTATGTATGGGGTATTTATAACGCACGATTGCAATTAATCATCTTTTCCACTTGGATACATTTTATACATCGCTCGCCAGATGAATTTGTAATTTTTAACGAAACCCCTGCGCATCTCGAGTACTTTTCCTCGCCATCTTTTTTCACTCTCTTGACGTAGATTTTCCAATTTCTTTCGCTTCGCTTATTGCTCTTTTTAATGGAAACGCGGCGGTACTCAACGACGACAATTCTGAAAACTATTGCACAACGTGGGTAAATCCCATGGTTTTTTTTACTTTTTTTTCTTTTTCCGCTCTTAATAGCACTTGCGCGAGATTTGTCGTCGATGTTTATAATCAATTTTTCACGAAGAATCCGCGAGAGATCGTGACTTGCCACGAGGTATCCTGTTTCGTTGCGAGTTATTAATGCTATACCCGAGCAATCGCATCGAAAAATTGCAAAAGTTCATTAATGAAAATATCATTATATAAATACGGTGCAGCTTGATAGTGAAGAAGTTAGAAAAAGTGCATTAGAAAGACTTATTTGATTCTTACTTTACTCGTCTTATTTAGATGGCAGAGTTCTGGCGCGTAAGCGTGGATTTAAATATAGTCGTGAATGCATGACTTGATTTGTTCCTTCTTTTTTTTAACTCGTTACAATTTTATGTTTTTGTTTTCGTATCAAAATTTATGATTATATAGCCTCCGATGATTGATAAATATTTTATGGCGATCACCTGCGACGTCTAGTAACAATCATGGCTTTTGTAAAATAATCTTTTTGTAATTTCTCCCGTTTTATGAGCAATAATTTCATTTTTAACTTTATCGGAAAATTTTAATTTAATATGCAATTATTAGTGACTTCTATAATGCACGCGAAATGAATCTTTTAATGAGAACGATGTAAATTTTTCTACAAATCAAAGTGTTGATTAATTTTCACGAACGAGGCAAAAACTTGAAAATATATGATTTTGATATGAGTAACATTTATCAATGATTTTTGTATGAGCTGACATTGAAACACCGAACAATATCATGAGTTTTTTCTTCACACTCTGTCATGCATAATGACTATATGAATTAATAAAATTGTATGCTGCGAAAGCCAAGTGCACTCACCACTATCGTACAACTCACTAAATTGTAGATTTTTCGTGTGAGTGATATCCTTGTGTGAGGCCAAAAACAAAACGACGTCGCCTTTTTCATTTTTGATGGGAACGATGTCGAGTAGACAATTGAACGGAGCTCCTGTAAATACATAGCAATTATCAAAGTCATGAATCATCAACTGCAGTTTAAACTTTTATTAAAAACATGAAATATAATCTGTAATATGTAAGTGAAATATGTATTAAGACCAAATAAATCCCTCATAATGAATAATTATTCAATTTACAATGAAAAAGATATGCTACACTCTGAAATTGAACGAGTAATTGGCTTTGTCTAAGTAGATTAAACTTGTGGCACAAAAAAGTTTCAAAATCATAAACTTTACATGCATTTCTTTGTGATCAGAGAGATATAAATTCTTAAAATTGTGTAATAATATTTTAATTTTCTTAACAATTTTATTATCCCAGTTTATTTTATTAAATTTTGTGATAATTTTTAGTATAATTTTAGTTTTTCATTATATTTGGGCAATTACATTTAATTTTTTTTTTATCTGAAACGTGTTTTTAAAAAATTAACCCATCTGTAGGTGGAGAGTAAATTGCCATACGTAGATTTTAACAGAAATTCGATTTTATTTCTAAGATTTTAAAAGTAGTAGACGCTCGTTGTTGTCTTAGAATTTTCCTGAATGAAATTCATCTACATATGCGAAAATTAAACAGAAAGTAATTATATAATTTAAAGTATAAAACTTATACTTCAGTAAGTACGCGTTTCTGTGAGCGACTGCGAGTTCGACCACTTTAATTAGTTAGCTTTCACGTGAAGTTGGCAATGCAGCTTTGGCAAACCTCTTACGCGTAATCATTACTGCACATGCAAAAAATACTAAATGAAGTTTCGGTATAAATATTTCGAGCACATTATTTCGTTCGCTTGACAGTTTACAAGTAACACGTATATTTACGACTTTTCGTTTTTTGGGCAAGGTTTAGCTAAGCCTCTTCTTTTTACCTTAACACTATGCTATTCGGATCTCATAACGTTTTATCTCTTCCCAGCTGCTTCAATGTTGGGGCTTGCAAATCGGATTACCGAGTTTCGAGAGTGTCTTATTACTGACAAGCCCAACTGTCCAGGCGTGCGCAAGCCCAGCTTAACGGGCGGAAATTAATTTTTTTTCTTTCTTAAAAAAAAAGAAAAAGAAATATAAAAGAAATTTCATATCACACGCAGTGAATACTAATCGAAAATGTGCGAACTTTCCATATTGAACGCGTGCGCTCATAACCGATGTACTTGCGATGCAATCGTGCAAAATGAGGCTGTGCGCGAAAATGAATATTTTATCAAAATGAATTCAAATGTTGAACAGCTTGCTAAATCGAGCTTTGCTTAAAATATAACGTGTCTCGAAACGTTCCCCAACGTTGATTTATCAAATAATCTTCGTTCAATGAAGCAAGAGGAAAAATAACTCACCGCATTTCTTGTAAAACGTGACCTCTAGTTTCAGCTCGGTCTTGCTCTCGAGGCTCTTGTCGATCATTGCCCTATCCTCCTCCAACGTGTCCGGCCCGTAAAGAAATTTGCAGGCGCAACCCTTTTGCATGATTTGCGCCCGCGGATATCCTGTCAGGTCGCAGAAGCCATCGCTGCAGTAAACGATCGGATAGGTCGTCGGTACCTGAGCGTTTCCCAGCACAAAGTTGCTGTCTGAAAATTCAAACGGATTGTATTGTTTTTGTTCTGAAATTTTTTTTTGTCAAAATAAGTATATTTTTAAATATTTCAAAATACTTTTTTGAACAATGTGGTACACAACAGTATACCGACAGAATTCTCCGCTTCTGGATGGTTATACCGTAGCAAAAAAGGTAAACTGCAGCTTCGAGAAACTCTTAGTTGCAAAGCAGCATCTTGGCAGTTTTCAATGCTCAAATGAGTTTTTACCCCGAGAAAGTTAATCAAGATTACGCAACTCGAGTTACGCTCGCTTAAACCTACTTTAGCCTTTTTTTATTTGAAAGTCATCAAGATTTTGTTTGCATAACATCAACTTTTTTTTCTACTTTGTTAAACTCGACTCACTGATACTAAAGTTACATGTTCCTTGACTTCTATAAGTGATGAAACGCTATGTTTCTGCTCAATACACTTTCCTAGTAATCTTTGATACATTTTATATCGGATGAACGCGCGATTAAGCATTTTGTCGATGTTTATATAAGAAGTAATTTCAAGTCACATCTCGAAACGACACGAATATACCTATAAAACGATAAAATCCTTAACGAGCATTTAAACGCGCACTATTGAAGTTGATATGTAGTATGGTAGTCACTAAGTTGCAAAAAGTCCGACCATTTCCATTTGAGTTTTTCGATTTGCTCACGCGTAAAAACTTATAATCATTAAAAGTTTTTCCATTGTTTTTCTTTGAAATTAGTGTACTTATACGCCTCGTTGCTCGCGGAAGCAATGTACTGAAAAACGAGAAACTGGCGAGCGAGCGGTAAATAAACTATATACTTTACACTCGGAGCGCAACTTTTCATCGCTCGTTACAACTTTTGCGATAACTGTTTCTCTTGTACTTATCGGCACTGATTGACGTTTATTAAATATAGATATGTAGCACTAGCTGCAATTATGAGGCATTCGGAGGTGCTGTGCAAGCTTCCTGATGTGCAACCGATTGTTGCGCATTAGTTTTCAAGCACTTTGCCGACACTGACAAAATTAACGAGCTTGAAATATATAGTATTCGTCATCGTGTCTTTATGCTGCGTACATGTTTCATCGAAAATGACACAATTTTTTTGTCCGAAAAACAGCAGTCATTCAAATGTTTTTCTTCTTAATTGTCATGGGCGGATGATGTTATTGTTCGGGCAAACGTGTCAAACTTGTCAGAGAAGAGAGCAAAATATATATACGCAATGACATTTTCTAAGTAGTCGAGCTTGCAGAATAGTCGGACAAGTCAAGCGTGTTCTGATACCCCGACAACTTCTACTGACGTTTTAATCCTTTGCCCGAACAACTAATGAATTGTTCACAAACTGTTGGCTTTCATTGAGAATTCATGGAGCTTTGACATATGCATTTAATGAGTTTCACCTCGAAAACAGCTCAGTACTTTAATCTATTGTTTGGTAAAACTTGTCCGAAGGAAACCCAATAGTTGGGTGAACTGTTGACTGTATTAGATGATAGTATAGCGAATTGCGTATTTTTCAAAGTACATGGTAAAAACACACGAATGCAACAGTAAAACGACTAATTCTATTGACAGTGACAAAGAATGCCATTGTTTAAGCTCGATCGCTATACGGGATGTAGAAATGCGCACGATATACCTTTCAACTCGGGCCAATTAATTCAATTGTATATTGTACGGTCCACGTCAAACGAAGTTTTATTTACATTATTTTGATTTCAGAATTCTTTGAAAAAATTATTTATTTAGTATTAACACTACTACTTGATTTTACAAAATCAGTAAAAAATAGAGAGTTCAATAGAGAGAAAAGCGAGAAGTCCAGCGAGAGAGCAATACAGCTGATATTCGAAAACCCACAATAGTAGCTTCGTCAGGAACGTGTTTTACATTGCTGTAGCGAATGCGACACTGACGCATTTGCTGCTTTTTATTGTATATAATATTGTAATAAAAATAACAATTGAAGAAGGTAAAACACATAGACGAGGGTTTCACGATGTACTGAAACCTTCAGCACGTGCCTATTTGCTGTTGAATGTCTGCTTCTTTGTTTCTTTTCCTCGCATTTTGAAACCAGATGTCATACCACAGTCGTAATGCTATCTATAATATAATACACTTGTCCGACTAGCTCTCGCAATTCTTTTCCTGTTTTCGTTGACGTAATTTCATTGCGCTCATGTTCTTCCCCATGTTCCCCATAACGAGTCCTTTTATGATTTACTTTACGATGGCACAATTTTTGCGGAAAAATAAACGCATGAGCTCGTTCGGACACGAGTAATGTAATTTTTTTTCTTTTATAAACATTTTATCGTATAAAATTTTCAGTACCCGCGCGAGCACTCTAAGAGTGATTAAAAACTTAAATTTTTATCTTTCAACGCCATGCGCAAAGCCGCTAACGCGAATTATTAAAACCCAAACAGAAGGGGGTGAAAAATATTACGTCAATGTTCATCAAAGCTTCGTTCTGATAATGATTTTCAAGTGCAAATGATACCCCTTGACCCTTCCGTTCCCAAGGTACTTCAACAATTATGATTTACATAAAGCCATAATCACGGAACAAACGATGAAACGCACGCGTCCGATGCATTATTTATCAAAAGAGAAAAATAACAGATCCATGCAAGAATATGACAAGTGTATCATTAGTCGAGGCGAAATCGTCGCAAACGTGGGAAAAATAGTCTAATGGATAATTTTTACGTCATTCCCACGGTAATGACACCCTGAATGTGGAAACCAATCTTAGCCCTGAGTTTTCCCGCACCAATTTGTTTAAACGAATTTTTTTAAACAAATGAAGAAATTTCGAGAATTTGCACCTGAAACCTATTTTTTTAGGTAATTTGGACCGTTTTAAAGAGAAAGTTACTCTTGGTAATTTTCTCTAAAATGCACATTTTACGAGTTATAAGCGATTCAAAGTCAAAAAAACGCTAATTTTGCCATTTTCAATCGCTTATTACAACATGAAAAAACAATGTTTTCGATTT
>CACVKI010142338.1:0-27667 GCA_902732785.1 Trichogramma evanescens | reverse complement strand
TTAACACAATAATCTGTCCATGTTACTGCTCAGAATGAACTAGAATGAAAATCATTGGTTAAAAAATGAAGAAATGGCGGCGTTTTTTCGAAAATAGAACTTTTTTTTTCTCGAAAATTGTTTATATCTCCAAAAATATTATGCCGATTATGTCCATTCTAGTTCATTCTGAGCAGTAACATGGGCATATTAATGTGTTAAAATTTCAGGGTGATAAAATTAATGGTTTTTTCTTAATCGTTCCCGCCACGGTTTTTTTTCGGGCTCTTTTAAAGCAATTTTAGCAGACGACACTGGGTGGCAAAAAATTATAGAAAAATTTTTTTATGTAGTATAAGGTCAATAAAGTATGTATAAAAAGTTTCATTAAGATATGTCGTTTTATTCTATTACAAATAAATCTTTGAAAAAACATTTTTTCTTTTTAATTTGGAGGAGGGAGATCCCCTTAAGCACTGTGTAGGGCGACTTACGGGTTCGATCATCTCACCCAAGGTAGTGACCGTGACCATTCATGTTCTGAAGAAGTGTACGTGACCCTGGTGCTGTAGCTTCGACGGTTCATTTTGAATGTTACGAAAAGTCAAGTGCATTTGTTAAAACGTAAAATGCCAGAAAACGGATGGAAAGGAAAAATGTAACATGCAAAGACTACAAAAAAGGCTAACGAAAATGGTTGTATTTCAGTAAAAAATAAACATTTTGAAATTTTAAATAATGCTACTAATAGAGGAGAAAAAATACTTTTCAAAATTACAATAAAAGTTATTTTGATTTTAAAATGTATTCTATCTTCTCGCTACTTGGGCTGCAACAGAATGCAAGAAACCTCTTATTTTACTATAAAATGCGAGAGAGAGAGAAACAATCGACTAATAGCTAAGAGCGAGTTGCCCTGTATAGGCACAGCCAATACAAGTAAAAAAATTCATCGAGTTGAGAATTTTCGAGCGATAAAAATCAAAAATTAATATTTAAATTATTACTAAAACGATAACAAAATAAATCGATGGCCCCTAAAAGCAAGATACTAGTTCGCAGAGTAGAGCAGCATTCTGCCAGTTTAATTTTTATTCGGCACAATGCTTCTTTGTTGCATCATTCAGTAAAAAGCTACTTCGGTGCCTCATATAATAAAATAATAAAAACCCATCACATAGCTTCCTCTATGGAGGAAGCAAAAGCTTAGTTATATAGTACACTTCACAAGTAGAAAAGATAATAAGTTTTCATATAAAAAAAAATTTTTTTATCTAATATTGCGCATATAACCTTTAATAATATAAAAATTATATAATATTTTCTACTTGGGTTTGCGAAGACAATTTAAAACTGTACCCACTTTAAACCCCAAAAAGTTAAATTTATACCACCAAAGTGTAATGTTTGCATAAAATTTGTTCAGATGAAGGGCTAGGATTATAGTTTAAATTGTAGATTTATAATAAAATTTGTTCAGATGAAGGGCTAGGATTATAGTTTAATTGTAGATTGAATTGTAGATAATTTTTCCCGATTTTTTTCGAAAAAGAAAAATCTGCATTCGCAACACGTTAAAGAACTATAATGTTCACAGATTAGCCCTTTAAATCCTAACACTTGATCGAAATGAGTTTTATGAAAAAATTTCTCACAAATAACTCTTCAGAAGTTCAAGTTTAACTTGCACGATGCTTCTCTGCTCCGTCAATTAGCATTTTACTGTTGGGAGCCATCAAAATGTATGGGCTATATCGCGTCAACTGTCTTCCCCTCAAAAAAATGAAGTAAAAACTAAATGTGCACTCTTCAAGAACGCATTGAAAAATGAAAATTATGAAAATTTTATGCCTCTAGGTCCATCTCTCATGGATCTACAGGAGCTCAAAGTTGGAATTCAAATTTTAAAATTTTATTCTACTTTTTTGGGGGGAATATGAAAAATTGGTTGGAACGTGATTTTTGTTGTAAAAGTTGATGAGAAATTAAAATTTATTGTTGAAAATAATATTCATAGCCTAAAACCCCATTAAAAACCAAAAATAGTATGAAAATCCAAAAATAAACTTGTTCGTGTTCATCGACTAGGGCAGAATTGAAATATGTTCATCGATAAACCAAAATACAACATTCGCTAAATTTTTGTCATCGGAACACTAAGAGACACAATTTGATAGCATAAAAAGGGTAAAAAAACATGTAAAATGCAAAAAAAACATGTTTTCTCACATCGAGCAGGTAATTTTTCAAGACAGCAAACAAAATTAGTGCCGGTGACGATCCTTGGGGGACCCCCGATGAACAGATCCTATATATATAAGACGGAGTTACTTGCCCTCAGCCACCACGGCCTGCCGGGATCGGCAAGAAAGGAGTGAATATGTATGAGTGAGAGACCTCCAACCCCAACCTCGTGCAACCTTCGCAATAAAACTTCGTGATTTAGCATGTCAAAAACACATTTGAAGTCAATAGCACGAGCACGTTGATGCAACTCCTATCGATAGCTAATCGTATGTCCTTCGAGTCCTTCATTAGCGCAGTTTGCGTGCTGTATCCGAATCTGAAACCAGACTGCAGTGACGAGAGAGAAATAGAGAGAGAGAGACAAGCCTCAAGCGTGAAAACTTCTTCATCCTAAACTGAGCAGACTGCACGTATCTACTCTAGAATATGTCTAAAATCTCTTTAGAGGTTGCTTGTCATATGATACAGCGACAATAACTGCCGACAGTGAAAATAACTACCTCAAATCAAGTGTTCTTTTACTATCACCGAAAGACGCATTTTCAATATTTTTTTCATTAAAAAATTAATAAAATGGCAGTTTCGTCATCAATCGTAATTATCAGGGTAAGCCGGTGCTATTTGGCTGTGCGAGAAAAAAATGTAATCAATGTTTTAGTCATAAAATTGATTATACCCTTATGGCAAAGTTGACAAATTTTTATTCGACAATAAGTAGACATTGATTTCCGAGTGTTAAAAAAAACTTCAAAAAATCTACCGCAACAGTTGTAGTCACTTTTTTAACTTCAACAAGAATAAAAACGTACTTTCAAAATAGCATCCTTCTGATTCCGTGCGTAATTTAGCATTATATAGCGTTAAATTGAAAGTGTTCTTTAGATTTTGTAGGTTTGAAATGAATAAAAAATCAGATATGCAGTTAAGTTATTTACATTTAATTTATTTAAGTACATATAAAAAGTCGAAAGTTTTCGCAGTCGGTTTCGTGCACAATTGTGGTAATAAACATTTTCATGGCAGAAATATGATACTTATACTATTTGTACAAAAATCACGATGACGGAAAGATTCTGAATAATGAGAACTATGTAGATTCACTCGAACTTAATTTTTCTTCATGTTCTCATCGATCCAGTCGCGGTAGGATGCAACCTCGGTGTAAGCACCAGGGAATTCAGGAAGAGCGCAACCATTGCCCCAAGACACAACACCGGCAAGACGATAATTGATGGCGAGTGGGCCGCCAGAGTCACCCTGGCAAGAGTCCTTGCCACCGCCGTAGTAGATAGCACAGATCTGCTTGTAGGGAATACCGCCAAAGCGATGGTAGGCCAAATCGCACTTGGCGGTGTCCATGATTGGGATGGATACGGCTCGGAGCTGGTCTAGAAAACCTTCATCGGTTGCACCCCAGCCAGAAACGGTTGCATTGACACCTACTTGGCTCTTTTCGAACTTCTCGTAGAGGTCAATCTTATCTTGCTGGTCGTTGAACACGATTGGGTTGCTGAGCTTGATCAGGGCAATATCGTCCCATGGGACGCCTCTGTTGTCGAGTCTATATTTAGGGTGGCGGATGATCTTTTGAACGCGATGGAGGGTGCCGCCTTGTTCTACGTAAGATGTACCAGTACGAATTAACATGTTATAGACGGGCACGTCGACACAGTGTCCAGCAGTCAAGATCCATTCATTGTCGATGATTGAGCCTCCACAGATGTGCTGCGATCCGTACTGTAAGGATACTTGGTAGGGGTAGACTTCGATATTTACCGCGTCACCGCCGTAAATACGACCGTTGGGCGAGACTGACGCTTGCTTGACAGAGGCAGCTGAAATATTTAAAAAAATAAGAAAAAATTAATAGAATCGCTTATGAAAGTGTCTTCCAATTTTTTGAAACTTCGGTTTTGATAGAGTTATAACTTACCATTTGCGGCTGTAGCCACGAGGAGCAGTGCCGACACAGCAGAGAACATTTTGTTCGTTTGTATGCCGAACTCGTTATGATATCTATTGCAGAATTTACAGATATTTATACTAAAAACAATGCGATCGGTCATTTACATGCAATGAGCTGTGTTGGTATACCTTATCGCTTGCAACGTGGTTTTTCACGCTTCTGATAATAGCATATTCCCCCACTATTATTGCTTCCATCAACGCCGGCGGCGCTCATGATGACGATGACGATCGTCCCGATTGAAATCGCTAAAATTTTTTTCCGTCCCAGCAAGCCTTAATCATCGCTTATAATTCATCGTGTAGGATGACAAACGTTCTTACTATTACAAGTGTGTGAGAGTCTGTAATTGATGCACTGACACATTATTATTTTCTTATACATATTGTCGATGGCTGGCGTTTACTCACAAAGTTTGGAATTTGTATACATAAATAATAATATTGCATCACACTTTGCGTACCGTTCGTATCTTTGGTATCATTTTCATTGCGCAGTTATATAACGATTCATAGCAACTGGTCTGTCTTGTTCAATTTAAATGAAGTTATTTGTATTAGAAATGCCATTTCTCTCAGTGCAAAGAGTTGTTTTTATCGTTCAAATAAAGAATCCAGCAACTATAATAGAAGACGTCATGACAGGAATCTCTGTTAATTATGTTTCTATAAAAAAAATCTTTTGACTCGTTTTCATTATACCACCAATTTATTAAATTTATTAGAATTAAAAAAATGAAAAGCAAATACCATTGCGAGTTTTTAGGTCATTCATTGCTTATAAATTCAATATCGAATTTCATTTTATAAATTTTATCTTACGATCTGCTTAAATATTTATTCAAAATAGAGTTAAATGAGATGAAACAATCATTGAATGTTTACGTTTTTTAGTATGGTAAACAATCGTGACTTCATTAGAGAAAATTTCTTAACTCTAGCTAACTATTTTTCTGTGACTGCAATTCCATAATACATTACATTTTAAAATAACGCAAAATTTCAATGAAAGATTTTCAATTTACATTAATTATAATGTAAAATTGAAAACATTCAAAAACTGTAAAATGACAATTTGTTTCTAATAATTATTCAAAATTAATAGAAATTTTAATTCATTTGTAAAATTTTTGTTCGAATGGTGAATTGTTATTTACAATTGACTTTTATATACAGTTTGAAATTATTTTTTCCACCATTATTGTCTTATTTTTCAGATAAAAATCTTAATTCTTTATTTTCATCAGGATTCATTATTATGACTACGCGATACAACGTATGAATCATTACTGTTATGCAAAGGTAGAATCAAGAGGAGCGGTAGCACCTAGCCGGCAAAGTATAAAAAAAAATTATAAAAAAATTATTTAAAAAAAAAAAAATTTATTTTAAAAATTGATAATTCATTTAAACATTTTTGTTCCGGCTCATGCTAGAATAAAATAGTAATCTTACACACGAAAGTTACATTATTTAAAAAAAATATTGTTCGAAACTATTAAATCGTGCATAGTAATCAATATAATTGATTACTTCAAGAACTTTGGATTCATTTAAGGGGACCGTCTTGTGTTAAAAGCTTCAATTAAAAAATAACTATATAAATCGAAATAAAGGAAATTTTTTTGTGATAGTAAAATATGTTTATTAGATACCTGATTGACAAAAAAAATTTCTACCCAAGCTCTGAAGTACCAATTACATTTTTTTTTATAATAATAAATATTGTAATTGGATTTACTTGACACGCGATTCTGACGTGACTTCTTCATCAATATTATAATAAATTATCAAAAAAGTACCTCCATCCACTTGGGCGGAACAGAATTTGAAAAAAAAATTTGCTTCAATTCCAAAAGCTTAAATATGGCCTTTAGTATCAATAAAATATTGATTTTTTTAAAAACGGTCACATTTTGACGTGTATAAAGTTGTACACAACTTTTCCAAATTCTGCTCCGCCCAAGTGAATGGAGGTACTTTTCTGAAGACTTTGAGACCCCGTAGATTAATATTGTTAAAGAACTCACGTCAGAATCGCGTGGCAAGTAAATCCAAGTACAATATTTAGTATTACGAATTTAGTATTTAATTTATACAATTACAATATTTAGTATTATGAAAAAAGTGATGCAATTGGCAACGGGTGTAGAATAGACATATTTTACTATCACAAAAAAAATTTCCACTATTTCAATTTATATAGCTATTTTTAGCTGAAGCTGAATTTAAGCTTTTAACACAGGTCGGTCACCTCAAAGGAAAATTCATGATTTTAAACCTAAGTTTTAAAGTTGGGTTGGTGTAATGGATGGGAATGGATGTAGGAAGAATTCATACTAAATATTTGAAATTATTGATTAAGAATTTTATATTAAAACTATATCTTCAATAATTTTTGCAAAACAAGTTTTACCTTTGATATTAAACATCAAATAACATCATCAAGGTGTATATTACAATTAAATGTTACTTATTGGAGATGATGTAATGTTATAATAAGTTATATTAAAATTAAATGTTGGGAGTGAATATTATTTTACTAGTGAATATTATACTATTTTCTTATGATATAATTTTGAACTCGATGATTCCGAGTTAAGTGAATAAAATCTGAAGTATTTATCTACCCTGGGATTCCCAAAAAGGACCATCAAATTTATGTAAAAATGAATATCAAAATCATGTGGTGATTAATTGTTTTGCGCATCAAATTCGGCAAAAGCGGTCAGTTCTTAAAATACAACTGTACTTGTAATTTTTGTTCAATACGCAATTTAGCATGTGATAACAGTATGACAAAGTCACATACTGCAGTCGAGACTTTTATCGAGTCGGAGAATTTCGATCGAATCGATAAATGAAAACTTTTATCTGATTCGAAATGATTGAATGAACTGCAAAATTTAATTGTCCAGCTATGTTATCGTTGTTAGAATCGATACACGTGTCGAATCTATAATTTTTTTAGTATATCATCAACTGTTTAATAAACACTTGATTTACCTTTGTTATAATTCAGCATCCCATTTCATGTAATAATGTTCAGAGCATTTTATTCTGCAGAAAGACTGACTGTTTCTAATAAAAATAATGTTTTCATAAATTTTCAATTTTTTTTAATTGATACAATTTCTTAAATTAGGCGTTTCAAGTTTCATCGAGCTAAATTAATAAAATACATTTTTATTTCAAAAATTAGCATGCATGTAATCTTTTATTTGTAATGATACAAGACTTTTTTGGAATGAACATTACTTAGATATTTAAAGTAAAAAAGTGTTATCAATAAAAAGTCTACACTGTTCCGTCAAAAATAACTTTCATCAATCTTGCTACACTTGCTCATATATAAACAAATTCAGGTAATAATTGATCTGATTTTTGATATCACCTTTCTGAATGAATAATTCATCTATAAATAATACTTAGAAAATCAATAAATGATTGCTTAGTCATTTAAGCAATGATTTCAACAATTTACCTTGTGGTTGGAAGTTAAATAGCTACCACTCGTATATTAATGGATTAAGCTAATTTCAGAAGTCTTTGTCATAAAATAAATTGTTGAAAATACTTATAATAAATATGGTCAGAAATTCTTAAAATACATTATGGACCCTTCCATGGAAAATTTCCTTCACGTTTTTAGATATTAAATTAAATTGTCAAATTTTCGGACTTTTAATGTGAGAAGGCTTTTACATGCAAGTAAAATATTTTATGTAATAATTTTTTTTACTACTTGCTCCATCAAAATAAGAAAATATTAAATCTCGTACAGTATATTATTATGGCGTTATATTGGCTTTGAGCCGCGATGGTAGCGCTGTGAGATAAGTAGTCCCTTCAACAAACTCCGTGATCCTGCAATTCCGTAGGGAATACATGTATCTTATGGGGACCAATTGTTATTAATAGAAAAAAATTAACGCACAATTAATAATAACAGCTGTTAGTTTTTAGTTTCAAATAAACAATTATGATAAAATGTATAATACAAACTTAATAAAAAAAACAACTGATATTATTAATTGTAAGTTAATTTTTTTCTATTAATAACAATTGGTTCCCATAAGATACATGTATTTCCTACGGAGTTACAGGGTCGCGTAGTTTGTTGAACGGACTACTTTTCTCACAGCGCTACCATTCCGGCTCAAAGCCAGTAGGCTTTATAAATTGAAAATAACAGACTTTTTATATATTTTAAATATGCTTAAAAATATTGTACTAACATTTTAGAAAAATTTAAAAATTATTACATGTATTATGATTATTTTCGATATTATGCGTGTGCATAGCGTGTAATATAGTACTGCAGATTTACTTCAGGAAGAATTAGCTATATTTTTTATAAGTATAAATTGCACAATTCTCTAAAGAAACCTTAATTTTCGTTAGAATCATGTTTTTATGTGATTGATATAAAAATCTCTTTTAGCACTCAAAGCCAGGAGAATTGAAATGAATCGATTAATTATTTATTTTAAGAAAATTTGAATATTTTATGAGATGATTTGAATAAAACAATAACAAAAATTTCTATATAAATGTGATTAGTTGACCGTGTGTGTTCTATTTTTTTCCATGCGATTAAATCATTAACATAATTTTGATCGATTATCTTAATTTATCAATTGATCAATGGGTGAATCACGTGATCGTCACTTACATCTTTTTTCCTGTAATACAAAAAAATCAACTTATCTTTTCATCTTTTACGTGATTTGATAATCGATTCTACATTAATATATCTACATGGGGGAATGGAAAAAAAAGTGTGGAATTTCGTTTCGAATGAACGTCAAATTTGCTAAAAATTTGTATGTCAGTATACGGCTGTTTATTAATACACAAGTACAGATAATAAGCATGTATTGACCCATAAATTAAGTGTATTCGTATATCTTATTCTTTATCGCTACGCATTGTTTGTTTTTTTTCGACAGATTTTTCATGAAGATTAAAAAGGTAAATATTTCAATTTGTATGTTTTTCAATCCATGCACGATAATAAGCAACTTCAGTGTAAACACCGGGATAATCGGGCAGCGCACAGCCCGGCCCACTATAAGAGACGATTCCGACTTGACGTCCACCGATCATCAATGGGCCACCAGAATCGCCGTCACACATGTCTTTCGGATCCGTCAGATGAGCCGCGCAGATCTGGCCGTCGATTCCACCGCCTAATTTCTCATAGGTCTCGTGACATTTGGCCAAGTCGAGAAGAGTCAAATCTACAGACTGCAATTGAACCGCCGGCTTTTGTTCCTCAGTCATACCTACGAGAATTTGCGGTACATTATTAAATAAACAAAAAAACAAGGAAACGAGTAGTCACTAATGAAATCTAGCTCACCCCATCCGGTGACGGTAGCAGTGCTTCCCAATCGGGCTTTGTCATGCTCGCCGAACAGATCGACTTTCCTCGTAGTGTCGTCCCAGACGAACGGCTGCTCGACTCTCAGAAGGGCAATATCGTTGACAGGCGCGCCATGCTCGATGCCCAAATAATCCTCGTGCATGAGAACTTGGACGACGTCGTGCAGCTGACCCCCGTGAGTCGTGAAACTCGAGCCCGAGCGTACGGTGTAATCCTCGGCCGCTGGCCTGAACACGACGCAGTGGGCCGCCGTCAGTACCCAGTGTCTAGAGAGGATAGTACCGCCGCATACGTGACGACCCGTCGATTTGTCTAGCAGGCTTATCTGATACGGAGCTTGTTGAATGTCAATAGTCTCGCCTCTGACGACTCGCAGGTAACTGCTACTGCCACCGTTTTCCGCATGGCGCTCGGTCGGGGCTGCATTCACAGCCTGGCCTAGAAGGACAACATAAAAATCAGTTTTTTTTTATCAATTTTTATGTACACGCGAAGCTTGCAATCTTTTAGATGGAGTGCCAATAATATTTATGTGTGCCTAGTGAATGAATAGTGCTGTGTCGAAGTTTTTTGGTTTGTTTGTTTACTTACCCAAATAAACATAGAGACAAAGAGCTAAAAGGCAGTGGTGATACATCGCGTACGAGCGTTTAGCACGAGCTCTTTCTGATAATTAAAAACGAACGAGAATCTATTAATATGAATTTACTTTATCATGCTGATTTTTATCGCCTGCAGTATATCGATGTTGACTTATTACTCAACGTTACATTTCTCCAAAGCTCGTATTATTTGATTAATACGCGCCAACAGATGTTATGCTCGTCAAGTGCGAGCACAAATAAAAATTAAATAATTAATTATAACGTGTTTGTTTTTCGCTAAATTTAATGCAAAACGATTCAATTTTATCAAGCAGATTTTGACGAAAAAGTTCAAGTGTTGCACTGGTCGCAATCGTGGGCTTTTTACCGACTTCAAAAATAACCTGCCATTCGATTGAATTGCAATTGATTTGTTTACAAATCGAAGATAGCAAATCTGATATTCAGGAAGAAGACAATCGACTTTTTCAATTTCGATCTCACGGCTCTTGAACTTTTGAGTAGCTGTGAATTAAAAAAAAAAAAAAGAAAAGAAAGAAAGAGAGAATTTCTACCAAGAATGCGGAGAGCAGCTTTCAAGGAAGAGCGAACTTCTACCCGACGTTTGTTTTCTGAATAACGAAGACTTGGATTATCGCTGGAGAGATAGCTTATTTGGGTGATTCGTATTATAAAACTCGATCTGTTTATATTCAAAAATAACAATGACAAAAAGAACAACAGCGATAAATCACTCGAGTGGCTATTAATCACTATCAAATAATTTGCGAGTGCGACAGCCCGATACTTGACCGTATACAAACAGTTCGGTATACTTGCGTCAGCCTTGGGTCGAATTTTAAAAGGGTGATATGGGGGTCGTAATTTTTACTTCTTCACTATTTTCTTTTAAAAATTATATGAAAAATGCTAGGCTCTGAATTATCCCTAAAAATGAAAATGACATACGTCGTTTTTCTCGTTCCGATTGTACTGGATTGATTTAACCAGCGAAATACCTTATTTTCAGTATAAATAGCATCCAATAAACGCAATTGTCATTATGTCGTCGTTTAGCTTCACTTTTCAATACCATATATTACACTTTTTTAACGCTTTAACCCCCCATATCGTTATGTTTTGTGTTTCAGGTTGGTGACTTCATTCTGGTTTTTAATCTCAGCTGATTGCTAGGTCTGTATATTTATACTTGGTTTAAGTGAGCAGGCACTGCACACAGGGGTTTCGAAAAAATTGCCTCGTCGGCATTCGCGCGCGCACAGAGCGGTATATAAAGCTCTCTAAAAGTGGTCATGGCTCGTGCTGCTCCAGAGGAGAGTGGGAAAATTTAGAGCTTGGCTGGGATGAATAAGCTCCGGGTCATCCTGTATGTGCTTAATGTACGCGCGCACAGGACGTATGCGAGCTCGTGCGCTCGGAGCAATGTGTCAGGGCATTCGCGCGGTACAGCGGCACCGTGGAAGCGGGCGCGCGTGAGAATTTAGTTTCGGCGTATAGTTGGCTATCGATAGCGAGAGAGAGAGAGAGAGAGTGAGATCGAGTGTGAGAGAGAGAATCGAAATCTCCCACGTCCAATAATTTTCGTTTTATGGCCTTTTGGGCTTTACTCGCACCCATAGGTATATACACATACATGCACACGTATACGGTATATATCGGCACAGTATGCAGCCGTGCACCATGTATAATGCCCTCTTGCGATCTCGCGGCTACACTCTAACGAGGTAACATCGAAAAAGAGGAGGAAACGATTCGCGCGAGTTGCGACTTGCCACGGGGCCACCTCGTGCAGCTCGAGCTCTGACGAATGATGTATAAAACGTGGAAGAGGCTGCTGTCGCGATGGACTGAATGAAAAAGCGACTAAACTCGTCGACGAGCTGCACTTGGATGAAATTGCCTTTGACACGAGTTTATCCTCGCGATCGGAGTAGCTATGAGTATGATACAGCCGAGTCTCGGTACGCGGCGATTGATAATATTATAAGCAGCTTCGAAGCTAGACTATCGTCGAGTCTATGAAGCCAAACAGCAGCAGCAGCAGCAGTCGATCTGTGCCTGGTTGGTCGTTATATGTGTATGCTGCGCAGAGCGATTATGCGTCAAACACATTCAACCTAGATAATAGACTTTTCAGATAAGCGTGTCACGTTTGCAGCACTGCTCTGCTTCTCTCTCTCTCTCTCTCGATGGTACACATTGTGGTGGTATCCTACCTCCTCCTGCCTCTCTCTCGTCCCAGGAGAGAAACGAGACGTGCTTGTCCTGCATATTATACGTCGAGCTGTGCGCTGTGTAGGGTATACGGTGCGGAGCGTGCACAAGCTGTGCGACCGCCGCCGCCGCCTCTTTCCCATAGAGATGGATGGGACAATCATCCGGCCAATTTAACGAGGCGCGCGAGCGTGAGATCTCTCTACTCCGCGTTATATTCCGCTCCTCTCGCGCGCGCCAAACATTTATTATTCTCTTTATGGTAGTGCGGCATTGATCGATTTCACGATAATTAGCTCTCCCGGCACGTTGTAACGTTTTAAAATCACGCGCCTATAACAATTATATCCGAACTCGAGCGAACTGATTATGAAAAAAAGAAGTAAAATGAATATCGATCACAGCGGAGTCATTGGGCGGTAAACGCAGCTATGCGACAACTCGATTACACGTGCGGATCGCGCTTGACACGCGTGCATACTTTCCGATCGCATTATAGCGTACAAATTGGCCTAGCTGGGCTCCAGCTATCCCGCGCGTAGATCGAAAAGCGGGACAAGCGGCAGCAGCAGCGTATATAACGATACCTGTAACGTGCGACATTGGACGAGTATCCCTACGTATATAATGCTACGCGGTATGCGTATAACGCGATGATACGTGCGCGTACCTCTATATACATAGGTATGTGTGCACACATCAGTCGCCGCTGCGGTTTCGCGACGATTAATTAATCGAGTCGCTCGCGCACGAGTGGCTGGCCTGGTTGGTCGACTCGTGCACGATGGAACGAACGCGCGGAAATTGCACCACTCGCAGAATAGATCCGTCATGAGAGAGATTATGTCGCGCGCGCACGCGGAGCATGGCAAAAGAGGGCGAGAGAGAGAGAGAGAGAGAGAGACAGAGACAGAGAGGAAGTTACTGTACCCCACGTAACGTGTGTGTGTATAAATCAATTGAGTACAAGGATAATTTCGCAGCTCGACGAGTACGACGATTTGACGACGATATGCATCCTACTACAGCGAGTAGTTGCACGAGGAAGGAAGCGAGGAAATTCGAATTAGTGAAATTACGGAAAACGTGCTACTGCTGCTGCTGTCGAGAAGCCAAGTTGGATCATTTTCGCGAGCGGAACGATGAAAAAGTACAGCAGAATCTCGAGCAAATGAGCGCCTGAAAGCGTGTTATCTCTCGCTACATTGCCTCGGCAGCATGGCTCGAGTTCGATCAGTCGACTCTTTATTTTCTAATGTTAACTCTTTCTTATTCAACGGGTTCCGTATACGATCTCCTATTATACGTACCCACGTATTTGCTTTTATATTTCCGCGTAAAGCATAGCCTTTATATATATTTCGGGTTCGGAGCGCCGCTGCGAGAGTCAATAAATCACCGCAACCCGTTTCAATTTCACATTGCGGGCAATACTTCATCGTGCAAATGACATACAATTACTTGCTAGTATATCTAGCCATAGAGATAATTTGACTCCGCGCGGTTATAGTACATGCGAAACGCGTGTATATATTATTGAACCCGGTACGTACGTAGCCGCCCGCCCGTGAGAGCTTGCACACAAGTAGCCAATAGAATGTTCTGTTTGCGGGTCATTAAGCACGAGCTGCTGCCATACACGTACAAAGAACTTTTGGTCCGAAGGCGGAGGGTGGTCAGGAGGAGGATGAGGAGGAGGGGAAGGTCCGCCAGCAGCCTTTATGCATGCAAACGATATGATATTCAACGAGCCTTTTGTTATGCATACACATTTGCCCGTAAAATAATACGTAGCGGCGTTGCGCCTGCCACACACGGACCGACGCCGCCGACCACGGCTCGAGCTCGGGTAATGGAAACGTCACATATGCAATCGTTTGGCATACTGCCACAGATATAATATACACACAGACATGGACAAACGTGTCGCGTACATATGGAGTCGCCTTATAGCTGTATAAACTCTAGCACTCGTTACGTCGAGAGAGAGCTGCTCTGTAAATGGACACGAGGGAACAAAACTTAAACATTAAAGCTCGGGCTCGAGAGCCGATTCGACTTCATTTGTTCCCAGCTGCGTATAGGCCGGACGAGATAAAAAATTACCAGACATTAGCGACAACCTACAGAGAAATATTTAAACTCTTGAAAAATCTCCACGATCCTCGGGCGAACGACGGAAAGTGAGGAAGAGAAAGAGAGAAAAAGAAACGAGAGGATGGACTACATATTTTAACAGAGACTTGATGCGGTTCGATGCCGCCGCCACCAGCAGCAGCAGTAGCAGTAGCAGCAACGAGCTGTACTACCACCACTGACACTGCGACCTCGTTTGACCTGCAGATGTAGAGTTACCCTACTACTCTGTCTTTCTCTTTCTCACCCGCTTTAGCTCTTGCTCTTTGTCTTTCTCTCTCTCTCTCTCTCCCTACACGTTAAGAGATAGAGAACTCCGTAAAGTATGTAACCATATCCTCGTATGCGTGTGGCTGTGTGTGCGCGTCGTTGTCGTCCTTTACACACAGTCAAAGGTACACTTACACGTATATAATACGCGTGGAGTGCAGCGCAGTGCACACACCCACACGAGCGAGAGAGCAGCGCGTACGTGTCTGACGTCAGCAATACTGCTACCACTGCGCCATCAAGTAGTACGAGCAGCCTTGAGGTCAAACACAAATCGAGAAATTTGAATATTATCCTCGTTCTGGCTTCTCGGTATCATGGCTCCTTTTCCTCTCTTTCTTTTTTCATTTCTTTTTTTTTCATCTGCTTTTACTTTTACGCTTTTATCGAGACTTTACCCTTCTTCTTCTATCGGGCAAGTTTCTCGATATAACCAACTTTGTATCTTAAAGACGAGTTACACTGGACCAGAGCCATTACAATGTCCGTTTATGGGGGACAAAGATCGCCTCCTCCTCCTCCTCATCGAAGACGATGATGATAACCGGATTCTATAAAATGATTACGGCGAAACTTCGTTACGACTTGTTCCGCGCAGCTACTACTACATAATGTACGCTATATAGCAGCAGTTTTCGCGTACAAACTGCGCGCCGAATTTCGTGCAACAAAATGTGTTTATAATGCATATAAAGTACACTCTACACGCGCGCAAGCAACAGCTATCGACATTATAATTTCACGATAAGCTCCCGTCGGCCGACGAGCGTAGCTCCCTGACGCGCGCGCGCTTGATTACTCCGCAAGCCCCCCCGCTCCTGTAAACTACAGCCCATAATAATTAAGCCGAGCGACAAAGCTGCGAGACTCGTGTTTTTCCCGCTCATGTATAAAGATTATCACTCGACGAGTACATTTTCTATTAAAGCGTCGACGACGACGAGCGTGGAGGAGCCTCGAGACTCTTTCTCGGTATATGCTGATATTCGCGATCAGCAAACAGTACTGCGACGTTATTAGTGAACAGGTATAGAAGGTGCACACGCGAAAATGAGAAAGTTGGCGTTTCGCTAGCGTCTGTCACGAGAGAACGAGCGAGAGAATTCGAAAGACTGTGTCACGGTCATGATGTGTCGCTCGCTCGCGACTGCAATAAACATTTGGCTGTGTGAGTGTGGAGTTTGATGGATACCTCGTATAAGGTCACGACCATTAAACCTCCTGCGGCACGATAATAACGAGTTGCTGCCGCGTGCCAGTAGCTATGTATACATATAATGTATATATACGTGCAGATGCGGAGCTTATTTCATTTCTTTTTTTACCTTTCTTTTTTTGCGGCTGCGTCGTCGTCGATTGCAAAACTTTTCCCTCGCGCTCGCAGCTATATGCAGAGATCCAAGTGCAATGTCAAATTTGCCGAATATAAGCGCGCGAGCTAGCCAGAGCTCTGCGATTCATACGCTTGCGTGAAAACGCCAATCTTATCTGTGTATACGCGTAATACAGCTTACCGCTTCTGCGTACATAAGCTCCGGGGGCTGTGTAGCGCGAAAAAAACAACCTTACATCGCATAGGCGCGCGCGCGCGTAACGACAAAACGCTTCAGCTTATAACTTCTCTCATATCAGAGAAGCCTCGACCTCCTCTCTGCCTCTCGCTGAGCCTCTTGAGCTTTTTTTTGCTCTCTCTCCACGTTTATATCCATGCATTATATACCATGCGTACGTTACGAGTTGTCGAGCACGCTTTTGCCGTACACACGACTTTTTTTTCAAGCGCACGTACTTTTTTACAATTCTGAAAAGCTCTCAACTCAGGCTACTTTGAGCAGGAACAACGCGCGAGGAGTTCTCTCTCTCTCTCTCTCTCTCTCGCTCCCTCCTTTACTACCTCATATTTATATAATGTGGCCTACAACGGCGCAGAAGCTGTCAAGAAGAAAACGTCACTTTTTCGACTCTGCCCTGATGTACTAAGAGCGCAACATCTAAAATATACTTTTCTTATATATAATCTGCGAGATTGAGATAAATGAGCGCAAATATAAGACCGGCACATGTTTTGATGCAGCTTTCAGCTATTATACGAGGAAATTGTAAATACAGCCAGCTGTATAGCTCGTCATTCGCTGGGATTTAAGTATGAATAATGCTGGCTTATTAACTGCCCTTTGTTAGCCAGAGAAAAGCGCGGATGACTCATCATCGTTAGCGCGAAAAATCTCGCTTCTCACCGTATACATCTCGCGATATATTTCATTCACCGACCCCACGCGCAATGCATAATTTCCCCGTCCGAATAAATTAATTTATTTATAACGATTTACAATATAGCGTCGCCGTTTTCTTACTTCTATTTCATAAGAAGTCGGCTCCATTGTACATGAATACATATTTCAACCGAAGGAAAATTAAGCTTCGCGCTTCCGAGGCAACTCGCGCCTCTATAATATCGATCCGCAAGAGCGAATATGAAAATGTCTATTCTCTCTATTTACGCGCGAGTATTAAATTTGATTATTGACATTTGGGTCGCTGCTAGCCGGATGAGTCGTTCGAGTCGCTGTAAACTTTCGATTCAACCATCACTATTCCTAGTTTCGATTATAAATAAAGGGAATTTATTGCTTTAAAAAAGCCACGTACACACATTGTAGAGTGTAGCGATACGCTCAACTGCGTAAGCGCGGCGCATTGCCGTTTACAGTCGCGCGCGCACCGAATGTTGTTGAAAAAGTCGAAAAACAAGCGCAGCAAGGCAAAGCAAAACTTTGAATAAGCTATAATACTCGAGGAAGTTGGGCGCTATAGCGACAAAAGTAAAAAAAAAAAGAAAGAAAGAAAGAAAGAAAGAAGAAACGAGGACAGAAAAACACAGAGAGAGAGAGAGAGAGAGAGAAAAGAAAGAGATAGAGAGAGAAAGAAAAAAAAAACAAGTTGAGACTGGGTCGGTCGAGCGGGGGATGAGTTTGCTCTGTCGTATGTACGTATGTATATACACGCATACATAAAAGAAAAGAGTGTTGTCGTCGACCAATTTGCACGTTAGTCTGTTCTAAACACCTCCGCGGTAATTGGGAACTTGCAGCATAACGAGAGCTGCTGTTGCTGCCTCTGCTGCTGCTACGTAGCTCTAGTAGCATACATGTATTCACGACGTCGTTTCGCCTAAAGGGCTCTCGAGACGATCGTCCTCATCTATACAACTCGCATACACACATATACACACGCCTCTCGCCTGTATGCACAAATATACTCGCACGGGCGCAATCTGAAACTCATATATATTTCTCTCTTTCATTTTCCGTTTCGTCGTCGTTGTCGTCGTCCTGTGTCCGCCGCGCGGACGTTTATTATATTCGTTGGGGATGTATTGAGGCGCAAGCCGTGCTCGTGTGTGTGGGGCTCGTGTTTGTATTAGCGCAATTAAATTGCTGGCGAATGATTCCGCGGGCTATTTCTCTTTTTATTACTTGCATGACCTCATTTTTCGCCCAAGATATAGTGTAAACATTTGACAGCGCACCAAGATATAAATATTATTTACGAATTACTCCGTGCGGATTTTAGGCAAATTAAATTTTTAATCCGACAATGTCCGGCACCTGCACTCTGTATGTTTTTTCGGGGAGGGTACGAATCATTTATTTCTTTTTCCTGTTTAATTAAGGTGAATCTCTCGTAGCAGGCAGGTCTTGTCGACTGATTGGCTTAAATTTTTGACCAGCGCGTGTAACGCTCATTTTTTTCCTTTACCGAAAAATCATCCTAATGAAAGAGCGAGAAGAGTGGAGAAAAGTTGGACTAATGAATTCATTAATTATGCGATGAATAGAGAAAATTCTCATTAAAGTAATCAAGAAGTCTGCTGTGTAACATATACAATACAGGTCTGCATTGCTAAGTAAGTTCCTCAATTATCTTAAGTTACACAATCACCTGAACTATGTTACCATAGTGCTTTAGAATCCCAATTTATTCCGCGAGAGTTAATAATTCGAATAAATTAATTCTCAAGCTCAGCTGTGTTTAAAAATTCTTGAGGTTCTACGATGAGAATGTGGGTTAATGTCTGAAAAATTATATGGTTGAGTCAGAAGGAAGTTACTGGTGTGCTCTATCCTGTAAAGTTGGTTTACAACCTAATTTCTAAGGATGCATTCATATAGAAATTATTTTTGTACTTTAAAAAAAGACTTTACCGCGATGTAACAAAACTCTTTTTCAAAAAAGAACTAGTTCAGAGGAAATATTGGTTTTGAAACTGTAAGCATTTTTAATATAAATTACCAATATACTTAAAATTGATGCAGTTGCGAACATTGGAAAATCCAATTGGAGAATTGCTACAGGGCGCAGCAGCGAAAACTTGGCTTCGTATTCGCCAGTGTTATTTAGCAGCGGTAAATGGCCAATCGATATTTATAATTAATACTCGGTATAGCAGCTGCATTAACATTCAAAGCTTACCAATATCCTGTGTGCCAATGGCGTGCGAGCTACAAGCAACATTTAAAGTGCACGAAACATTCGTACATACATATATAGGCAATGTAAGGCCTGGCGCTCGATATGTGCGGCGCGCGCGCTCGAATGGCTCGTGAAATAACAAGTTACAAATGACTGTGTCTCGAGGGTGCAATCGGTTCCAGGCGAACGCAACAGGATCCATTGGGGCGCTCTCTCCTCTGGTGGCCCCCCGGCTTTATATATCATATAACGTGCACGCCGAGCGACAAAAGTCCGCGGATCGACACACGCACGCGCCAAAGACTTCTAGTGCATAAATACGAGTGCAGAGAGAGAGAGAGAGAGAGAGAAAGAAGAAACGGAGGTTATATAATATGTGGTATCGATTCGCCAAGCTATATACAGAGTAAATATGCTATTTTCGTAACTGCATCCGCGCTTTCCCTCTCTTGTCTCGAGTATATAATGATATACTCTTTTTCTACCGAAGTCGAGACGGCGCGCCACTGACTTGGCGATTTTGTGGTACATTTACCGCAACATGTATACGCACGTCCTAATTTTTTTCCTCTCTTCTCTTTCGACATCTTTCCATGAGTAATGCGCTTCCTCAAGCGTATTTTTAAGTATTTTCGCCTCGATTTGTGTGCCGAGGATGGTAGTTTTTTTTTAATATCACTGCGCTTTTCCTACGCCGTTGGTTACGATAAGAAAAGGAACAAAAGATATTCAACAGAATACTGCACGTACCCCTATTGTATTTTGGCCCACCCTAATGGGGATTGTACGTGAGGGCCCGCGCGCGAACGCCGAATGAAGAATCTATTCATTTGAAGAAGGATAACGCACAGCAGCGAGACGGAGAGAGAGAGAGAGGGGAAAGGAGCTACTCCTCTTTATCGGAACAAAAGCCAGGCGTGAATGATTCAATTCACCGAAACTATGTTTCCGAGTTAATTCTTACGTTAATGCAAGCTATTATCCTAAGCACATCAGTTATTTACATATTAATCAGCTGATTCGTCGCGAACACGAACCCGTACTGAATAATTAGTTAATGAGTAATCCTGAACATTTTATCATTATCTTAACTGTTAAAAATGTATGCATTAAAATGAGAGTAAAAGTGCAGGGCGTTTTTTCACCCTATATATAAATTCAATTTTATGTAAAATAATTGAAATTAATGTGGTTCTCAATGCATTTAACACTAATTTTATATGAAATTTAATGTAAAAGTTCTTTAAATTTGATTCAGAGCACATTTAATTATTTTAAATGAAACTCAATTCAGATCATTCAGGAATTAGGAAAGAATTTATGACAAATTGTTGAAGAAACCGTGCTTTGACTTATACTATCATTTGTACATTACCACTTTGTAGATTTACAGATGAAGGTACTCGCCATCTAGCGGTGGAGGTTTACTGATCATTATTAAATTTTCAATTGAACTGTTCTTGAGTAGATAATCAAATCCTTTTGGTTCTCCATTGAAATAAAAATAATGTATATGATTAAATTTTGATAAATTTTTATGCAGTTTCTGTAAAAAAATAAACCAGTTGTGATACATTTACTTTCAACAAAGATTCCATTTAAAAGTGACACAAATAAAGATCAGTATTGGATACCTTAATTTTAAGTTATTATTTTACTTTAAATTTGCAATAAATTTAACGTTTTCTTTGACTATATAAGTTATCATCATTTTTTATATTCACAGAATTGTCACTTACTTGTTTACGCTAGAGAAAGCAAAATTTGACACATTGACACGACAAAGCCAAAGAGCAAGAAACAGAGAGTAGGAGTTTTTAAGGTAACGAGAGACTAACAATGTTGTATCAGATAACGTTGCAGCGAATGACTCTTTCGTTTACTTTTTTCGTTTGAAGAGCAGCACTTTTATCAAAGATTTGTGTGTGCAAAATCTTTTATGTCTTCTGATATTGAATTGCTAAGCTTTTATATTTGCCACTACATAATGGAGCAAAACATAATGATCTTCGTTTATTATACAATTTTTTTATTCTCACAATAATAATATCAATAATATTCTGAATTGATCCTTTTAAATCTCTGATTTAGAAATTTTACTCGTTCAATTTTACATTTCACGTATATTAGTATATAAAGAACGCGTCTTACGAAGGAGGAAATACGTCCTAAAAATCGGCTCGGCTTTCAAGGTCCAACTAAATAATTCACTTCCTTCCTTTCGCAATGCATTTTCTTTTTGCACGTCTTTTCCATCGCTCCCAACGGTTCGTCGTCTTCACGTTTTTTTTTTTTCTAGCAAATGGAATGCATAAAATGACATGCTTGGTGGCATACATAGAGCGACATTATCGCACCTTTTTTACATCTACATTTTGCATAATTTTTTACAGGCACGTATGGAGAAAAAATGGCAGATTTTTGAATATTTAGACGATGACATCGCGTGATTCTAAGGACGAGCTTTTTCGAGCTAAAAAAAGCGACAAATAAGTTCTTTATGTCATGTGCTGCTTTTATAAACACACGCGTGTGCTCATGCAAAAATATCTATTAATACGAACATTTTTCTTTCGCTCTTTCGTGCTTGATTGAAGCGTTGTTTATGAATTTTCTGTGTATACGAACGAAAGTGAACGTGTCGTTTGTTAACGAAGCTTATCACACGAAGTGCTTCAAAAAAAGTGTTTTTTTCGTTACACGATAATTGAAAAGTTTTACACGCGCACACGTCGCCAACTATATTAATTACTTATCGGAGTTGCATCAACATTTAGCGATGAGGACTCGTTGAAATTCAAACTCGTAAAATTTATATGTACGAGAGGCACTTGACCGATCGTATATAGCTTAGACGTCCACGAGGGAGAGTGCATTATGATGACAAGCGCACTCGTATAGCGTGGATTAGAGCCGTGCTGTGGCGTTAATCAACCAAAGTGCAGCTTAATAACAGGTCCATTATTCCTCCTTATCTAATTAGGAGTATACCTCTGTGCGACCGTTGCGTATCATGACTTATGAGCTTATACTTATCAGCGCCCATTGGCCCGAACGAGATTCGGCGGAGAATAGTCGTGCGGGATGAATCAATTGATTCTCCCGTTATTTGTAAGGAGTAAAGAAGTTTTTGAACGCAACAGAAAAAAACACTTCCTTTTTTCAGTTTATTGAGCATCTTTATTTTTTCGCGACGGAGAGGCTGGGGATTAAAATTTTTTTTTCAAATTTTTCTAGCAATCAGCTATCGTAACGACGTTAACCTGAAGCTTGTATGCATAGACCCGTGTAAGTGTGTTAGAGGACCAAAGGGTTTATATACGTAGATATCGGACTGTGAACTGGAGGCTTTGTTTGCCTCAACAATTGCGATGGTTCCACTAGCTGCTACGAAGCAGTCCTTGCGAGTAATCGGATAGCAGCAGCAGTCGAGAAGCTGAGCAGCAGCGGCAACGTATAGGAGCAAACAATATGAAAGCTCTCGGGAGTGATAATGAAATTTTTTTACAGCTGATATATAGAGAGAGAGAGAAGGGGGATAGCTACCAGCAGACGGATATACACCAGGGTGTCCCTTATTTTTCTTAAGCTGCAGAGAATCTCGCTACTCCTGCTTTTAAAAGTTTGTTTGGAACTAAAAATGCATAGAACCGTTGCTAAGACTACTTTTTATAATAATTTTCGTGAACGTTCAACACGCATTCTTTAATTAATTTTAAGACTTTTTTGTGCTTTGCATTTTTTTTCGCTGAAGTCGTTACTTTTCTATATGAAAAGTCGCAAAGATTAAAAATTTAGTGATAAAATATGATAAATTATAATTCTGGAAAATGTTTAACTTTCAAAAACCACATTTTCGGGTCCAAACAGACTCGAACAAAACTTGCGTTAGTAGAGCTTGCGCTGGTACAACTTGCGCTAGCGTAGCTTGATGCTATTTCAGTTTTCTTTAGTAAATCTGTGCCGCAGTAAAGTAGAGATAGAAAATCGCAAAGATTACACGTGTGGTTTTATTACGCGTGAATTTTGCATGAAATATTTTTCATACTCGGAAGAAACGAATTCAGGGTAAAAATGCAAATATTATTTTTTGAGGCCTTGTAGACTAGACATACTTATATTCATTATTTAATTAAAAGAAACACAACTTCACTCGGCATTCTGAAAACGAGGTTGCCACTAGTGGTGTTACTTATTTCATGCGCTATTTTTCGGCCTGCCACATTTTACGTGGTACAGTCCATATAATACGCGTGCTCCCGATGAAGCTTTTAATAAATTTGATAACGTGACGATGAAAATGAAAAACTCTCGAAGCGTATTGGTAAAATTTAATTGAAATGATCGATGGCAGTCTGTCCAAGATACTTATATTTTCTAAAGTTTATAAGTTACTTCAAGCTTTTTTTACATTTTAATTCATTTATGAACGAATTACCATGAAAACGTGATTCATTTTTTAATTAAAATTTGTTTATTCATGGTTTTGCGTTCAATGATCGAGTGATATTGATTGTTGTATCGTTAAACGTCACTTTCATTGATAGTCATGAATTAATTAAATAGTTCAGTTAATTTTATTGAATAATATATGGATTTTTTTTGTCATCTAATGTCATCAAACTAATCTCACCGTGTATAGTAGTACACATTTTCCACCGTTCTGAAAAATTATGCGGACCATTTCGTTCTGCGCTTTCACGTACAAATGTCTCCGTCATTCTGAAGCTGGTTATATGCATACACGAAATATACATGAATATAAGCAGCCGATATCTCTCTCCGATTTTTCACGTAGAAAAAAGCGCAACACATGCTAAAGCCGTATCGGGCGGTGCGAGTGACAAAGCTCTACGGCGGTCTTAGGCGTTAAAGAGGCAACGAGGCCAAGGCTATATATTATGCAGTCGTATAGCGTATGAACGTGCGCGGGGCGCAACTATACACATGTGTTTATGCTGCACGTGTGTTTATACGCGTATTATATACGTGTATTGTTATACATACGTTATATGATGTGGAGTGAAAAATGAAGAAAATATTGTACTGCATGAGCCTCCGTTGACTCTGACGTCGGCTGAAACTGTACGTGCGTGGGTGTGCGAGCGCTTGCGTAGGTACCGGTGCAATCATATTTTTTCATTTATCACAAATTATTATAAAAGACAGGTGCGAATCAAAATGAATTTTTATTGATGACGTTTTCCTTACTTCTAGCTGATGTATATTTATACATTATTAAGGTTATTTGCGCCACGTATAATACGAAAACCATTGAGATGATTGAACTTGACAAACTCGGAACTTTTAAAGAGTAATTTTTTTCCTACACGTGAAAGTGGATACATATTGAGTTATAAAAAATTTATGTGGAATATTAGGAACAGTTTTATTTTTGTTTAAAAATCAAAATTAGTAAAACAATCTACCATTAACCTGATTTTTCGGATCAGCAACATTTATTTTTATCTGCTGTAAAATATTCATTACGTGCTAATACCGCAAAGGTGAAGAAGCAATCTCTTATAGTTGCTTTTTGCACGTCATGCTCTTACTGTAAAATATGTAAAAAAAGTCGTTCATGCGTAAGCCATCTTCGATTTCTTTGCTCACTTTATGTCATAATAAGTGAAATCCATGTCGTCTTTTTGTTCCCAATATTAAATATTCTGATGCACACGCAAACTAAACGTGCATATTATAGACAAATTCGATAGAATTGGGGTCGCTTGTATCTCACGTTCGATCCCCGTAATTCTCTGCTATTTTACTAATTTTTTTTAGTTTACTAGTGTACAAAATCAAAAAACTAGTAAAGCAGGTGACATCGACACATTTTAGTAATTTTTACTATTTAATGTAGGAAAAATTTATTCTTTTGAATTCTATTAAAATTTCCTATTTATTACAGTAATTTTTATATTATGAGTAGTAATACTTCTTGTTTGAATAGTAACTTTTCTTATACAAATTAGTAATTATTGATATAAACTGTATCAAATTTTCCGTGGGTAAATGAAATTTTAAAGAAAAAATTTTTTTCATTAATTTATTGATTTGATCTCATTGGAAGTTTGTAGGCGTATCTTTCGAATGACAATTTTGGAAATTTTATTCTTTTCGCGACCAGTCGTATTAACTCTAAAACCACACGCTCGCTGTATCTTATTCCTACCTAATCTAAGTAACCTAATACTACTACTAAACGCACGCTCATATAGTATAACATGTTATTAAGCTTGATCTTTGCGTTTTCATCTTCTATATATAGTAAGCTGGATAAAATGTTAGCCACTTGCGGGTATGCAAAGCGACATCTAGCCATGATATTGGAAGTTCATTTCAGTGAAATACGAAGATGAAAAATATTAAACATTTATTAACAATTAAATTAAAACTTGAAAACTTATGAGCTACCAGTAAATTTTCAAAATAATAAAGATACTTGAAAACGAGAAAGTCAAGAAATTTTCTCATCGTAGTGAGCAGTGATTTACTTTAGTCAAAAACGACTTTTGAGGCTATGGTCGCGATCGCCACCTTGCGTCAGCTCACACAAGAAAAGTTACTGTATGGATAGTAAATTTTGCTACACAAATTGTACTTTTTTGTGCTTGTACAGCAACATTTGCTAAGATTATATTATTTAGTATTATGTTTTTTAACATATAATATGTTACTCTAACATAAAATTTACTACAGTGAAATTTTTACTATACACTATAGCAATTATTGCAGCAGTTTATAGTAAAATATTTAATACCTTTAAGAATATTTGTTTTAATATTAGAAAAATTTCTGATAATAGATAGATGTCACACCATTACTATTTGAATTCTAACAATATTTGTTACATTCTTTTCTCCGTGTGTACATCTTAGTTAGATTTTTAAAACATAATTTTGACAATAAATATGTATAGGAGCAAGGATCACTACTGCCAAGAGATTATCTGGAATTAGAAAGACGAGGGACACGTAGTGTATAAAGATATCCTTGTAACATTAGTTATATGAAACTTCTCAATTACTTAATTAGTGTTTCTGTCGATTTTTTTTCTTCAAAAAGATTAGTAATTGGAGATGTATTACGAAGATATCAATTGATTAATTTCGTATTGTGATGGTATTTCAGTAAGTTAATACTGGTTTCAATTATGTTTTTTAAAGTATTCCAGTAAACTGTAACGTTTTCAATGAATTTATAACAGTGTCGAAATAATGAATAATTCAAAATAGTTAAATGATAAGCATTACAACGTTCAACACATTCAATCAAAAATCAAAAATTTATTTTCATGTTCTTTAATAACGAGATTTAAAACAGGAGAAGATTCAGATAGTATCAAAGAACAAAATAAATAAACACTGTTATAAGTCAATCTTAGAAGTTCACATTGATCAATACGTATGCAAATTACCATGACCAACCAGAAGATGGCTCTATTCCAGTTTTCAAGAAACTCCCATACAAAGTAACAAAGATCGGGCATAAATAAACGAAATATCAATCATCAAACCATCGAATCAACCTTTACTTGGAGAAAAAGATTCACTTGAATTTGTTCTTAATTGTTTGAAAATCATTTTTTCATACCAGCGGCCCGAAAGTGACTACTTCCCGGCCGCTGCGCAAAACGGGAAGAGCTATTTTCGAGCCACTGTGTATGAAAAATAGTATACAGGCCTATGCCGCGAAAAAAGAAAGCCCCAGAGCACGTGTTTATCGGCCTCGGCTTCGCCTCGGCCACTAATTCCACGTACTCTGGGACTTTTCTGTTTTTCGCGGCCTAGGGCAGTAATATACTATAGCTTGATCCCTTATAGCTGCAGTATTAAGAGGTATTTCTTTTTAAATAGCGGATTGTTGATTTGTTTACGTCGAAACGACTGGCCAGTACCGCTACGCAGTATTCTTTTCTTCCAATAAGTTAAAGTTTTTCAATTTTTGAGCAATTGTTTTTACTTTTTTACTTTTTTTATTTATTTTGGGAGACTTCTTCTCAGTCGGAGCCATGTTGCAACAATTCACTATTTAACAAGAATGAAAAATTTAACAGAAAAGTTACCGTTTAATCCCATGCGTGTGTCCTCTTCCCATTTCTAGGCCTTCTGGCAATGATCGAAAGCAGACCCTGACACAGCTGCCTTCGTACTACCCTAGAAACTGACTCAAATACATCGAACTCATAGCAAATTTTAGATGTAGGGGAGTTCCGCCTATGCTGGCGCATCACCTATTGTGGCGCACCCTTTATTAGCAATGATAAGATATGTATGCAGGTTTATAAATGATGCTAAAGTAATTTGTTCCCATTGAAAAGCTAATTTTTAAACAAAATATATAAAATAAATTATTAAAACTATGAAAAATTAGTAAAAGAAAAAAA
>CACVKI010142337.1:0-30731 GCA_902732785.1 Trichogramma evanescens | reverse complement strand
TAGAAGCATTTGAAAATCGACAAAATTTCGATGAAATATAAAAGTGCCTATGCATAAATGTACCTATGCATGAAAGTACCTATCAGGTATTTTTGTGGATTTACGGTGGAGGAGCAGTAAAAATTGCTCTTCCACGGTGGGGGAGCAGTGGGGGAGCAGTGGGGGAGCAGTGGGGAGCAGTGGAATTTTTGGGGAGCAGTAATAATTTATACAGGGAAAAACACCGAAAATCATGTAAAAGTCACGTGAATTTCACATTTTTGAAAAAATTGTGGGGGAGCAGGTGGAAATTCTGGGGAGCAAGCGAACCACATCCTCTCTACTATATAGTAATAAGATATTGAAAATTCAGCAAACCATGTATAACGCTGCGTCTGGTGTGCGTTGTAGCGAAAGTTGCAAAGCTCACAGTAGTTACGGCTTGACTGGTTCAGCCATCGTTCCAAACACGACAGGTGCACGTATGCAAGGCTGCCCTTGCATCTGCATACACGCCGTTGTCGTCGTTATTATTATTGTTGTTATCGCGATTATTATCAGCATCATCCTCATCCCCGCAGTCATGGCATCCAGGCAGCAACGCAGCAGCAGTCGATCGAAGAGGAAAAAAACAAGATGGAATTATTTAATGGTTATTCTCATTTCATAATTGTTGCATAGAATTAATTATTGCCAGGCTCGAAGATTGGCATTTCATTCGGCAATGTAGCATAAAAGCAACGCGCGAGCTTTCGAGAGCGCCAATCTTGAACTAGTAAATACACTAAAACGAACGGAAAAGTAAATAATTAATCAACGTCGTCGTCGTAGTAGTTGGGCGTTTCTGCTGCTGCAACAGCAGCAAATTATTATACGCTTCATCATCCATGAAAGATGCCAGCAGAGAAGAAGAAGAAAAAGAAGAAGAAGAAGAAAAAGAAGAAGAAGAAGAAAAAGTGGAAAAAAACAGACGATTACGGCCTTGCGCGCAAGTTAGTTCTTGGGAAAACTACCCAGATGCAGCAGCAGCAGCAAGGTAGCAAACGGTCTCGGCACACATATTTAGTCAAAGCTTCGCATACATATATAGATAGGTATATGCCACCAGCGCGTATACACACATATATTTAAATGTATCGTCGTCAGAATGCAAAGAAGAGAGAGAGAGAGAGTTTCGCGATATTTCGCTCTTGGGACGCGCCACCGCTACCGTCAACGTTGCTGCTGCTGCTATAAAACTGGATATACCTATTGCGGCTGCATATTGCCCGAGACGCCCGCGCACTATATATGTACATTAATAAGATGACGTCTTATGGTGCGCAGGCATCTCGAAATGGAAATAAGGCTGCTGTCGGCGCGTTTTAATGATGAAGTAGCTACAGCGGCAGTGGCAAAAGCGGAAACGTATAAGTGACTCTGTATGTATGTGCGATTTCGCGCAGTTGCGAGTTTATGCAGAAAGATTCATAGATACGCGCAGGGAGCTTTTGAGATCGTCGTTAGTAGACCCTGTTACTCGCTTTCAACGGTGAGATTGAGCGCAAAGTCGAAATGAATTCAAGCTGGTTGATGAAAAGTTTATTAAATTAACGTGCCGATGAACGCTGCGTCACACACGTGCTACTGTTAGCCAGTCTAATCAGTCTCTTTCTTTTTTTTTATAATCTTTATTTTTTTTTGGAAGGATTCTCGCTAAAAGTAAAAGAAAACGAGCCAAACCATCGTAACACAGGTACACAGGTAGTTGAAAAGTTTTTGATTATTCACGGTTGGAAAGTGGCGCTCGCGATAGATCAAAGATCAGAGGAATACAAAAGAGAGAGACTCGTGAACGTTCTGGATCTCTATGGAGAATAGTTCAATATGCATGTTCGTCGTGCTGCAGCCCATTGTCGTAAACGCGCACGTGTGTGTACATTTACAACATCAAAGCCAATCAGTCCCTCAATCAGAGATACCGAGAGAGACAGGGAGAGCGAGAAGAGGTTAACGAAGCGAAGATTCGCGTATCGATATACATCGCGTATAACGGCGAGCCCTTCGTTATAATTTGATTCGAGAAATGGGGCCAATAAGGATTACATTGTGCGGTTCCGGCTTCGCTGTTCCGACAAGTACACGAGAAAGAAATATGATAAAAAAAAAAGAGAGAGAAACTAGTTGACGTACCTGCAGGGCGATATAAGCGGCTCCTTGGGCCAAGAGTCCGTGTGGCAAATGCGACAGAGGCCAAAACTTCCTGAACTCAAGCTCGGTGATTGCTGGAGTTGAGTTGGCTGCTGCTGTTGCTGCGACAGTTTCGTGACCTCGACCAGTGATTTCTTGCCCTTCTTATCCAGTGCGTCGACACTATCGTCGCGATGCTCGTCGATTTTTGATAATTCGCCATTTTCTATCGTAAAAGTTTGTCCAGTTGCGACTGCTGCTGCTGCTGCTGCTGTCGCTGCTGCTCTTCTCTGATCTTCCGCTGCTACCGATTGCTGCTGCTGCTGTTGTTGCTGCTCAATCGCTTTTACTGCAAAATTTATACTGCCGTAAACACGGGTGTATGCGTTGATATATGTTGACGCGTCAAACGTGCGGAGGACTGCTAGTGGCGCATACATGTGTGTGTACGTATGTGTATACAGATGCCGTAGCTGCAGTACACTGGCGTCATCGGCACATTGTTTGGCGGGAGGCGCGCATTTTATACTCGAACGAGCAGCTATACCAGCGCTTGAGCTTTGCACATACACACATAAACACACACTAGCCCTGATGGCTATATCGTCATGTCTGTGTGTTTGCGAGTATACGATGTAACGTGGAGTAATCGATGTATATAACGTGTTGGTATATGTATGTGAAAGCGTACTCCTTTGGCGCTGACTGCCACTTTGTTACCCGGCAACCTCAAAAGTTAAATATACGGCCACTGCTTTTCCACCCTCCAAGTGTTTTTCAATATCAAAGCTTTTGCATCAGATAAGTGTATAATATGGCTATAAAAAAATAACGAAGGTAACCAGAGCTTCAATTAAGCTCTATTAAGATAATTGCATTCAATATTCACTTTGACGTCCGACAACTACTACTGCGATCTAAATCAATCACGTTATCGCCCATGTGTGGGTATGTGATAACGATGATTCGAGCCATCACTACATGACAGTTGCGAGATATATAATACAAGAGCTTCTGACAAACTTGCCCAGTTGGATGTATATCCTCAACTTTACTCAATCTCTTGACATCGCTAGATAATTATTTTCATTCGAAGCGTGTAATATTATAGATTTTACGATGATGACGACGAGGATAAAGATCATATCAGCCAGCCCACATCAGAGAATGAAACGTTTTTTTGCAAAATATATACACATACAGCGAGTACAGGCGTGCGCTTAATTTTTCATCAAATATGGCATCGCAACGTACTTTCCGCGCGTTTGATGCATTTCTCTTGTGGCTCAACTTTATACATATATATTATACATCGTACGTATAGACTTGAAAGTCGAAGTAAAAGAATATCACGGCAAATCGTTCGTATGCGTGCACGAGTGTGTAGGGGCGTGAGCACGCGAGCGTGCGAGAGGCGAAGGAAGAAAAAAAGTTATATATAGGCGAGCTCGAACTCGCAAATCCCTCGCATCGATCAATCTCTTGCACCCATCTCAGCGTACACACGTACGTAGATACACAGACGCACACGGCCACGCTCGGCAGTGCTACGTACACACGTATATATATATATATATTTGAAGGAAAGCAAAAAAGTTTTTCTCGCTTTACATTTTCCAGCCACCACAGCTACAACTGCACTTCGCCAAATTGAAACATTTTCGCTCTCGCTCCATCGCAGGCTATAATGTATAACTGTATGGTATACCTGCATATATATATTTATCGGTAATAGTTTGCCTACACGTATATTCAACGATGATTTTCACATTCGAGAGCGAAAAGCTCTCCCCTTCCTCTTTTCGGTCTCTCTCCTGTCCGGGAAAGCAACCGCACTTTTGTGGCCTCAGCCCTTAGCCGAATAATGAATTTGCAGCGGTGGATCGTGGATACACTCGAAGATTCTCTCGCGTGACTCTCTCTCTCTCTCTCTCGCCATCCCTCTAGCCAATCCATTCGTTTAATTCTCAGTTCATTACGTTGCCTCGACGATATCGTAGAGTGGGTATATGTACATACGGAAAAAAGTTATATACTTTATACGGTTCTGGACGACGATTGATACATTAATCAATCGGCGAGATAATAAATATCTGATGCATCGAGCGAGTCGATATGTTTGCTTCGAAGACGACGACGAGGACGACGACGAGGACGACGACGATAACGCGCGAGACAGATACATGGAAACTAATTGAGAGAGTGAGAGAAAGGTAGGATTTTCCGTTTCAAGCTTTATATATGTACGACCCGCTGAAGGCAATAAAGTCTATCGATCGATCCTCTCGGCACAATGGCACATGCACCCACGCGCGAGCACAAGGGGCTGTGAGAACTGTCAATGTATAAAAGGATAAATACGATTCTGTTTAATGTTAATTTTGACGAGTTGTTAATTTACATATATCGACGAGGGGAGCGCATGCGAGCTTGAAATACGATGGTAATCCGCGATGAGAAGGAGAATTGATTGTTTCGACGTATATATAGAGAGTAGCAGCGCATTCGAATCAATGACGAAATAAATCGACCCAGAGTTAGTAGTACAGGTCAAGCTTAAGTCAGTTGATAGATGCAATGTGTTATCTGTATACGTATATGATATATTTGTGAAAGTGTGTGTGTGTGTGTAAATTTAAATGTATGATATAGGTTTGCTACATGAGTTTTTCTTTGGGTTCTGCTGGCGCGTGCGAAACGTTATTCAATGCGAAAGAAAAGCTGCGCTGGTGCGGCTGCATGGAATATTTTAAGCTCTCGGTCAAAACTGCCATTGCGGGAAAAACACGTCGCTTATACGTAGCCAAAATCGCGCAAACAAAACACACACATACATAAACTCACACGTATGGGCGAGAAAACGAGAAAGAGAGCAGAGCTATACATACGGCTTGTCCCATGTACTTATCCTAAAGCGCTCGGATGACCTTGTTTTTCTTGGGGGAAAACTTATTTTCGAGCTTACAAATATATATAGGCTGTTTTGGGGAGGGGTAAACGTGACGGGGCATGCAAACGATAAAGTGTTTTTCAACCTAAACTTTGCGAACGCGTGCATACGTACACGAGTGAATTAACATATTTTGTTACCCGATACGCAGCGCGGCGTAGAACAGTGAATTTATTCCTATGAAATAATCCAGAATCGAATTTCAAACTCGGACAAAAATCATGAATATTGAAAAGAGCACTTTTTTATCAACATAACCCAAACATTGATAGAAAACAGCGGCAGAAGCCGCAGCCAGCGTATACGCACTCGCGAATTTGCATCGCTTAAATTTGCACGATCGCTTGCCATACGCTCGGAATGACAGCAAAACAAATTGAGGATTGCCCTCCGAAGTGGAAACTGAAAAAAAAAATTTCCCAGATTTTCGCGCGCAAACGCGCGTAACATCGAACATTCGTTCTAATCGCTTATCTCTCGTGTGATTCTACTTTATTGACTAGCGAGCACGAGTGGCCCTTTGTCTCTCTCACTCTGGATTTTCCTTGTTTTCTGCGAGCTCGAACACGCGGCGTATGGACTTAATCGCTTAATCGTCGAGTTTTGCCGCGAATTTGTTTTTTCTTTCCTCCCTTTTTTTTACTCGAAACTTGTACGAAACGAGAACAACGAAACAGTCGCAGCCTCCCATGATTCGAACGAACTATCAGGCTTAGGATTTTTTTATTTTCGACCCATCCTTCTTTCAAGTTTTCTGCTACGACCACCAATTGTGTTGTTATTTCAATAGAATGAAGGGTGAACATTGAATGATTAAGTGGCTCCTTTATGAGAGCTTATCGTTGAACTTTTTTCTCTTTCATTTCGCTTCTTCTCTCGTTTATTTTTTAATCCCGCTATAATGAGGCTTCAATGGCTACGTCGATTTAAGATTTTATTTACTACTTTTCTTCGAATATTGCAATTAGCAATTGATTAATACAAGCAATAATCACAACTGCGAATATCACAAAATCAATATAGAAATCTATGTATAGAACAAGTAAAAGACCCAATTTATAAATATCAATTCAAGTTACATATCAGATCATATTTTTCACGATTAATTACTATTTTTTACATCAAGCAAATCTGTGGTCTTTTTTCCTGTACAATGAACATACATCAAACGCCGAGCCGACATAAGTATAGCGCGGGGCATGGAATCAGAATATTTATTCGAAAATGGCCGACAGCATGAGAGAGTGGGCATTAATGAAATGCACATTCATAAATAGCGCACGCTCGAGCGCACGCTCGGAACTCGCTCGCGATCATCTCTCAGCCGATCATTGCTCAACTGATAAATAATTACTTGACGCTGAATACCTGGCAACAAAATATAAATTCGAGCTTTTGTGTACGCGTGTGTGTGTATGTGCGTATATGCCATGAGGACAAAAGCGTTGACCACCGCGCTGTGCAGCTGGAGCTCGGGCCAATTTTAGCGCGTAATTCCACAACGGCCCTCGTTATACTCTCGAATAAACATTTCAGGTGGATTTAAATTTTCTCCCATTTGGAAAATTACTCCTGATGACAATTTTCTCGGGCTTTCTCTCTCTCTCTCCTTCCCTTCTCGTGCGCATGGAATTCGAGTAATCGTTAGTGTCCAGGACGGGAGTGGAGGATACATAATTCAAAACTTGAGCAATAAACGCAGCAATCGATGGAAATCACGCGAATCGCTGGGAAAAAGGCAAGCTAAGTAGCCATAAGCAGATAGTTGGCTTTCTATATATAATAATGCTGAGCAAGCCAGGAGCCCCGGCGAATCAGCCAGCTAGCGCACAGGCAACAATAAGGCCGAAAAGCTTCAGTGAGATGTGGATTACGCGCATCAAGGAGCTCATTAAGACAGCGAGCGAGCTCGAAAATAAGAAGGAAAAAAAGGCTGGCAGGCAACTAGGGAGAGAAGAAAGTAGTTTTTCAGTGGTGGTGGCGGTGGTGCGATCATTATTTCCCGGTGAATTTCCGCGATTCTGCCTTATCTGAAATTGGAAATGCTACCCCTAGCGCGCGCGTGAGTTCCTCGTCTATTGCGGTGAAAGAGGAAGGCCCGCAGTTCTCTCGGAAATATGACCGCGAGTGAGAGACTGAGAGATCTTTTGCGCGTGCACGAGCGAGAGTTTTGAGGATAAAAGAAATTCAGTGAGAGAGAGAGAGAGAGAGAGAGAGAGAGAGAGAAACGGAATCGACTATGCAACGCGGCTCGCGATAAAGCTCAATCGAAAAGCAGGAGAGAGAAGAGGGAGAAAACGTCGTAGCAGAAAGCGGCGAAAGGTAACTGTTTTGGTGCTGGCGTACACTAACCTTCCTCGTCAACTGTCATTCCCGCTGAACGACCTCATGGCTCTATACGTGGCCCTCGGAGAAATTATCAGTCGTCGGCTCGTTTTTTTTATTTTCAGTTTTTTTTTCTCTACTCTGCTCTCAGTCACTCTGCTGCTGCAGCGAAAGCTCCCCGAGTGTCGATGGCCGATAAGTTGAGCGTGGTGTATGCAGCCGATGGGTACAATCAACGCCTAGCAGCCATGGCTGACAGACATCTTTTTTTCGCTACTGCTGCGGCGGCTGCTACTGCTACCTTCTTTTGTTTCCCTCGCGTCGTCGTCGTCGTATCCGCATAATAGGTCAACCGATATCTAATTTCCGTCTTGCTAGCGCATATATATGTATATTATGAGAGAAACGCTCGCAATTGGCCGCGTCGTAACTTTTGCCATCATCGGCTTCGACTGCCGCCGCTGTTATTGTAACCCCAAAGAAAACTCAATTTACCGACTGGCGCGTGAGGCATTTTTCTCTTTTTCGATGATTTTTTTCCCTATTTTTTCCATCCATCGCTCGTGTGTACTGCTCTAATATTGAAATGGTGTTATATACATACAAAAGAGAGAGAGAAATAGAATAGTGAGAATCCAATCAATGGGTTGGATGTTTTTTTTCAGACGAGCTCACTGTCTCTGTCGCTCATATGTGTCAAAAAGAAAGAGAAAAAACACGCACTCATAATCGCATGCACCTATTATGAATCCTCATTCATTACTGTTCTAGTTCTCTCCATCTCGTGAATTTGTCTTTAAACGTTATTTTTTTTTTATTTTTCTCTTTGACCGGTCTTTCAGCGCAACAAATAAGTACAAGGTATTCATTGTGCATACAACATTTCCGCATTGGCTATACACATGTATAGTTTTATTTTGTTTGTTTTTTTTTACTTTTAGAGGCTAGCTACATCGACGCAATCACGCTCCACTAATGTTGAAAATGAAATTTCATGCCTGGACGTGATGCGTCATGTTATTGCTTCCTTCTTGTATATTATTTGTGTGTATAGTTTATACGCGTTTGATATGCAGATTGCACCTGCGCACCCATTATGACTTGCGCGGGATGAGAAAAACGTATTATATTATACATCGGGCGAGGAGGCTAAAGTCAATGAACGACTGTGGAGCGACGAAAAATTATGACGTGTGACGCTCGCGAGTGAAAAGAAGAACTAAATGAAACAGGAGGAAGAAGAAAAACGAACGGTTACATGTTGTCCTCTGTGTGCACACGTGTGCGAATGTATACGTGGCCACGGCAAGAGGTGCGTTTATTTTATTTCTTCGTGCAAACCCAAGCCTTTTAAAGCACGAAAAGCAAAATTGCTCAGTGACGATGTGTCACTGCTGTTGCTGATGCTACTGTATGTATGTATGTGTGTTTGCGCTTTGCGCGCGTACGAAAATACATTAGTATTGGATGTGTACTTGCTTGTATATGTATACGAGTTATAAAAAGCACGTACGGTATTACTTTTTTCATCCGTGACGCAGAACATTAATGAATAGGATTTTTATATTATTTGAAGCCGAGTGAGCAAGAGAAAAAGAGAAAGACGACCTTATATGTATGTATATCTTCTTTACGAGCCTCGAGTTTTTTTCTTTAACTACAAATTCGTGCGAGCTTGCGTTTGTGAAAAAAATAGGCATAAAATATCAAAACGTTATTAACGAATTTGAAAAAGCCTCTGTTAAAAAAGAAAAGGCAAATTGATGTTGAAATAAATGTAGAGAGGCCAAAATTTGGGCGTGCGAGGGAACATTATTTTTTTGGTGTATGAGAGAAAGAGCGAGAGAAAAATTTTCACTAACCACCGGCTCATCTCATCAGCAAAAGCTTCCCGAACCAGAGCGCAAAAAAAAAATATTATAAGATCGCACGAATCTCATTCCCGCGGCTGGTACGTGAAAATCCTACGGATCGAGAGGCTGAGAAGATGAAGAAGGAAGCGTACGGTGCATCACAATACGTCCACGCTTGGAAGCAACTTGGCCCAAGAGATAGAGAGTGGGAGAGTAAGAAAGTGAGACGAGAAACCGAGAGAAAAAATATTTGCCGTTAGAGACGGAAAAGAAAAGCGGATCGTCGAAAATTGCCTTTAAAGAATTTGCCGCTACTAGGAGAGAGATCTCCATTCCCGCGGTTAAAAATCAGGACTGCGGGGATGAGGAAAGAAAGAGAGAGAGGGAGAGAGAGAGAGGAGGGCGAGTAAAGCAGAGAAAAAAAATGAATATCCAAGTGAGGTAGAAGAACGAAGCGCGCATATAGAGCCTGAGAAACCGACACGGCCCATGCACAAAGCCATAAATCAGAAAGGTAGAAAGGTAGTGAAGCGGCACTTTAAAAGATTCAATTCAGTGCCTTGGCTGCTTGAGCGCGTTCTCTCGTCTACCTCCCTCAGCCCCCTGAGTCCGTCGATGAGCTGCTGCATGGAGTTAATTAATCTTCATAATCCACAAGGGGTGTATATAAGCCTTCTTTCAACAATATAGCATAGTCTTGGTTTCATTCTTGCGGCCTGAGCCGCGCGCTATTGTATATAGCGCATACAGAGAGACGAGATCCTCGATTTCGCGGAAAAGAAGCGCCTCGGCTCGAGCCGCGACTCGAGTGCAGGATAAGAGGAAGAGAGGGAGGTAAAAAAGGAGAGCAAAAGAGAAAGGGCAGGGATTTTGTGTCTATACATAGAGTCCCTGCAAGTAGAGCTAGAAAACATTTTATTCTACGTAAAAAAAGCTCTGCCCTATGGTGGTATCTTTTAATTTTGGCTCACTCAGGTGATTTTTTTCAAAAAACCATGTTAATTTCGCAATAACAAGCCATATCACAGCGATTCTGTCTCATGCATATGCACGCGAGCTGTGAAAAAACATACAATATACATATTTATGCGCTTATTAACAAACACAATGTACGGTATACGCACCACGCTGTAATAATGCAGACTTACGATGTGCGGCTAGGCAAATTGATAAAAATACTACCCTTGGGAAATCCGAGGAATGCGTGCATATACACGATACCTGCAATGGTATATAAGACCAAAGTGTAGGTATAGCCGAGCAAGCCAGAGCAAAACTCGATACGCCAATACAGACTCGCGGCAGAAAAATATACGTATACGTCGTACATAATACTCGGCAAAAATATTTTTGTTTTTCCATCTTCTTCTTTCGCTCGATCGCAACTTTCATGCGTCAGGTGTGTACATTTATGTAAGTATTCTCTTTGTATATCGAGTATACGTACACATTAAATATGTATGCACGCATTGTAAAAAACTGAATGGAACTCGATGTGTAACTCTTGTGATTTACCCGCGAGGCGTACTGCGAGCGAGCATCGACGAAGCCAAAGATTTGCGCATTTCTTTTTATTTCGCAAAGTTCTGGTAACATGCAGTAACGCATGTAATGCAATAGTGCAAAGGCAGATAAGTAGAAAGGTTCGATAATGACGCGTAAAATCGTTGGCGTATACGTATCGCGTAGCGATAGCGAACTCGACGGTTCGAGTCTCGAGGTGTTTTTAAAGCTCGAACATCGCTCGATTGCTCGACATTGTACGTATGCGTACATTTGAGTCTTCTCCGTCTCGTCGACTAGTGAAAACGTACCGGGCTCGCTCGCGTATTGATACGCAAATAAACAGAAGTTCGCCGCAAAGTACATCGTCGCGAAAAATACGGAACTTATATTACTTTATTTTTTGCCGTGAACGCGCGAAAATCACCACTGCACTTTGTTCGCGTATATACTGCGACGCTATTACGAACCTTTGGGAAACTTATAAATAGCCGTCAGTAGGAAGCACTTGGGTATTTTTTTGCATCGCTCACGCTCGAGTTATACCCGAGAGTCGCACTATATTCGGATGCTCGAATGCGCCGAGTATGAGTATGATGCTGCTGCTGTTGCTTTATGCGCGCGTCGCAGCACAGAAGCCAGAAAGAACGTCCGGGGCTCGTTGAAATGACACGTTATTCAAATATTTTGAGTATAATTTTACCTGCGACGAATTGCAGAAGAATATTATATTTTGTTCAGAAAAATATATAATAAAACGCTTGGAATTGCGAAAATTTGCACTCGCGCGCCTCGCAATTGCTCCTAAACTTTATAATCAAGTTTTTAATGGGTAAAATTGTTGTTTCGCGATGTTGATTGTGAGTCTAGGTAGCTGAATTGATCGTATAGAGCGAGTGCGTCAGACAAAAAATAAACTAGAGTTTTTTTTCTGTTTATTACTTTTTTCCCGTTTTTCATCAGAACTATAATATCTGAGTTTTCCGAGGCAGTGATTTCGTTCGTTTGAATTACAATGGGGTTAAATACGCGATTGTTTCGAATCAATTTTCTCGAGTCAACTGCTCTGTTAAAAAATAAAAAAAAATATGTAAATGTGAGAGAGAAAAAATTGGTGCAACTTATTACATTAGTTTAAAAAAAAAAAAAATTACACGTAGACGAGAGGAATAAAATTCGCTCAGAATATATTCAAATTGCAATTAAATTAAAAATGTGCCATTTTTAAAGTCCACTGCGTAGTTGCTCGAAATACTTAGCGGGCGAAAAATATTTAAACAATTATAAATAAATTGCGCTGCATGAAAGACTCGTTGAATCAAACTTTTTTTGTCAAAAATTGAAAAAATATAAAAAATTGGGTCAAATTACAAGCAATGAAAAAAATAAACAAAACCGCTGGAACGAAAAAACTATCGTAGCTTAACAAAATGATTGCATGGAAAGCTCGGCAGCTTTAGAATCTGTCAGCGATTCGTGTACAGTCAAACAAGCTTTAACAAGTCGCCAAATGAACTGTTCATCTTGCGCGTATCCCACCTCGAAAGAAACAATAGCTTTCACAGGTTGCAGCCTGGTACATATAACGTATATATCTCTCGCGTACGTAAACGTACGTTGACTCTATCTCGGGTCTATGAGGCAGCTTTTCTGGAGCTTTGATAAACGACGACGTTGGCGCGCGTGGAGAAATTCCAGGGTGAAACGCGCGCCAAGGTGTAGGCCAGCTGCCGGAGCCTAGAGCTGTCTGTTTAGTGTGCGCGTAGCTCGATAAATTCGCGCACATACGCGGGCTAAACGTGCTTAGACGCTGCACACCGTAGTTGTTGTTGTTGTTGTTGTCATCGTATAAGGACTCTAGCTCCAACACGTACACACACATACATAAAAGCTGGATATGGTTCCATGTGCCTGAAGCGCGTGCGGCTGCAGCAGCTCCGAGACACAAATTTTCCGCTCAAGACACGAGACTCTCGGAAGCTGCATCGTGCGCGCTTTATTGTATACCCTGTGTCGCAACACCTCGAGCTTTCTTTCGCTTATATATACCACTCAAGCCGCGCCTGTTCCCTCACTATAGCTCATTTACATTAAAACAAGTCGGCGCGACTGTACTGACGAATTATATACGAATGCCACTAAATTTTTGCTGCTGCTGCTTCTGCTCTGCGCGTCTGGTACTACAATATAGAGAGCTGTATTTATGCAAAAATATCGCGTGCGCGCACGTTAAGTGCCGCGTGTGTATCGTTTCGCCAGGAGCTGAGGCATCGAGAGAAACGAGAGTCTACTTTCGTATGTATGCAGTTGGCAAAGTAGGTCAGCGGTGACAATTGTAATCCCTGCCCCACTCCCAGCCACTCGTATACTATATGAGTATGCGCGTAGCGCAGAAACATTGCCGAGCGATGTAATATGGAACTTATGTAATTATACACGACGTGCGCACCCTGTATGTATGCATGTGTATATGAGAAAGAGGCAAAGGCTTCGAGGCAAGCGAACCTTGTTCTACAAGCGCTCAACGCAGTCGCGACGTCGTCGTCGTCGCAGTCGCCGTAGTCGCCGCCATCGTCCTCCCTCCCTCGATTTTACCCTCCTGTTCCCACTTTGCATAGTAATTAAAGGATAAAAAACAAAGTCGTATCGCGTGCGCAGCAGTGGCAGGCAGTAGCAGCTGAAAAACTCGCGACGCGCGTGATCCTTTGCTTTTTTCAACTAGAATATACGTATATATGGCAGCCAGCGATTTCGTGAGCTTTTGAATTATTGTTTCGTGAAAACTTTGCTCCACGAAGTCGTTGCGAAATTTTCTTGTCTACATGTTGGTAAACACATACATCACAATTCGTACTTCGAGTAAATAATTAAAGTCGATGCAAATTTCGGCCGATTTCGCATGGGTTCACCGAGAGTGCGCGCGCATTACTCGTGCGCATAACTATAACTTCACTATATAGCTAATGAATACATATTTTATGCAACCACGAAATAAATTGAACCAAGTACGTATTTTATTTTGTTTTTATGTGAATTATCATCACGAAAATTTTCAACGTGCGAACATACATTTAGCGCATTTTTGATAAAATCGACACGTGACAAGAGTAAAAAAGCGCGAACAATCAGGAGTGGAATCTATAATTTCTATACCATTTCGCGCATGTTTATTTTATCACATGAAAAGCGAGCGATTTTTTGCGCTTGTGCATTTCATTCTTCCCAGTTGCGTTGTACATAGCACAGCTCGAAATACAGAGAAAAAATCTGCGACAACATTTACATCTCTCGTTCTCTCTTTCAATCCCTCGCACGTGCGCGTACATACGTCCAAAACAAATTTTCGAGAAAAAAAATACATACGTACATACAAACACTCGCACACATACACGCGCACACACACGTCGCACATCAAAACATGTTAGTGAAAGCTGTATATGTAGAGTACGTTTTTCCCTTTTACACACGCGAAGCTTTTACTCTGATAAAGAAAAAAACATGCACTTTTTTGCGAATTGCACAACAACAAAAAAAGTTCTTATCCTGCCCATCATCTTCAAGGCCTTTTTTGCAACATTGTAGACTTAACGTCACTTTCCTCGCGTGCTCGTGCACTAATACGCTCATACATTGCTCCAAAAATACATGCAGACGAGGCTCACATATACAGTGCAAACATCAAACTACATTGCTCTCTGTTCCACTCAAACCGTCTGATACACATAAAATACATATTATATATTTCATTGTATGTGCATCTATGTATGTTTCTCTCTGTGCTCGTATACACCAAGGTGGCTTTTCTTCTTTTACATTTCGTCACAATGACGCGCGTAAGAGAAAGAAGGAAATAGAGAGGGATAAAGAAAACGAGAGGAAAAGCTCGGCAAAAGCTCAAAGCTACATATGGAAATTCATATTTTCCATTTTGCCAGCGTTGTTTCCAGCTTATTGGGCAGGCGCGCCTGCAACATACATCAAAAGCTACTCAATGCCATATATGCACCAGCGTGTAGGTATATATCACGTAATGCACTGTACTTGCACTGTACACAACACATGCAACACTTGCCCGTATTAAGTAATTGAAAAAAAAATTGTTCGCACAAAAATTATATAAGTGCATTTATTTTTCATTCACAAAAATAAAACGAATAAGTTGACTATTTTGGGGTTTGGCTTGATACTCGCACACATATTAAAGCTCCCGAGCTTTGTGCGCAGAAAATACAATTTTCAGTCTTCCTCGTGAGATTTCAAGCTTCGTTGCTGTTTTTCCTGCGTGCTGGCTCATACGTGTGTTAACGTTGCTGGCGCGCGCTATTTATATATATATTTTACACTTTATGAGGCACTTTTCAGTACTTTGCATTCTTTCAGGGAAAATAATGAAAATACCAAAATTAAAAGCAAAACTGGCGTACTCTCTCACTTTTGCACGTATATGAAAAAGTTTCTTAGTCGTAACACGAAAAAATTGTTATATTTTTTATTTTAAAAATAAATCAAATCACAACAAAGGTGTTTCTCATTAAAAATACAAATGTAATATTTTCCATTTCAAAAATTCAAGTTTTTATTCACTTATTAGTCTTCTTTTGATGAGAAATACAAATCGATCTGCACACCTTACAACTCGTTATGGAAAAAAGTGTCATACTCGAAAATGAAAAACGAAAAAGCCACATGCAATTTGCACGACTGTCAATACAAGGTCAAAGTCAGAGCGTGTTTACAGGCTGTATGTTAAAATACAAAAAAGGACACTATCACGCCGTGACAGTATTGGACGTGTCGTACTACAGAGATCCAGAGTCTCATCTGCAGCGAAATTTGCTGTGTTTCAATGGCCGTGTCGGGCCTTTTTATCCATTTTTTCTGTCCCCTTTTCGCTTGGTGGTACTATTTATATATTGCACACGGATATATGGCGACAGAACTTCAATACTTTGCCATCCCTCGTTGTTCCCGAAGAATCTAGTTACACGATTTTCGAAAGCCAGTGCTGACAAGTGCTGATTTTCCGATAAGTCGCTCTCTTCCCTTTTACTATATAGATGCAATATATGTATGTATATACCGGTACTATAGCCTTGCAACCCCTATATAGAATGCAGAATGCACGTAAAAACGAAGACCAACAGTTTACTTTTGAACTTACTACTTTGAGCCCAAAAATATTTTTCTTTCGATTGTCTATCGGAATACTAAAATAATTTCAAAATTTTATTTTATTACTTACTCACTGTTACGATCAAGAGTAAAATTACCTAAAAAAGTTGCTTAAACAAATTTGCACTTCTTTAAGATTAGCACACACAAAAATCTATCACACAATTGACCTAGCTCGATGCCGAGATCTGTATGGATACAGCTTGTAAGAAAAATTAATCTTAACAAAGTAATCTGATGCAAAAAAAAAAATTAAAAAAAAAATAATAATAATAAAATGAAAGAACGGGATCAGCAGAACTTTGTTTTAATTAAAAAGCTCCGGCTGAAGCTGACTAGCTCAACGTCAAAAACGAATCGGAGTAGAGAACTGCTGTACTCGTGTTTCATATACTATATATAACCAGCAAAAAGTTTTGTCACAACGATCGTGCAAGCTCATCTAATAAGAAAGTGTGAAAATGGCTGAGCATGCAGGGGATCGGAAAAAAATTAAAACGTATTCTTCAAAGAAATTGTAACGATTGAATATTGAATGACCCAGGTCTACATATAGTCTGATCAATTATGAAAAACAATAAATTTCGATATGGCTGAAGTTAAATGTAGCCAATGAAAACTGCATCAGCAAAAGTCTATATCCGCAAAAGTAGTCTTACTTTTTCTCTTAATTGACATGCCGGTAAGTTTCATTCCGTTTGAGTCTGTGTGTAGGAGTGTGTGGATAAAACTATAGTGAGAACTGAGTTCGAGCAACCACAAAAGCGAGACAGTAAAAACTACAAAAGAACCAGCAGTTAGAAACGTACCACCTGTTCGGAAAATAGCTTGCAAGCTTATCGTGCGAAACTGTTGTAAGCGAGGAGAGTCGCAATTTTATTGATCATGTGAATCACTCAAAGCGTTGGTAAGGGTCTTGATGGGCCTTCGTTCTGCAAACTAAATGGAAAGCTTTAAAAAAGAGCCCACCAACGTCGTGAAATAACTCAGGCTCAAGGGTGATAAAGAGCAGTCTTTTTCCGAAACTATTACATCAACTCTTTCCAATTTATCAAAAAACGTGTACCTCGGTCTAGTATCTCATCACAATGTCATAAGATCGGAACTTTCCAATTATTGTTGTCGTCGAAACACCCGTGTACAATACGCATCACGCAAAAATAAGCGAGTACAACGCTTTTTTTTCTTTTTCGTACATATTATATAGATATTACATATACGTAAAGCTACGAACAGTTATTATCATGTAGTGATTCGCTTATTATTATACCCGTAGAGAAGAGATAGAGTCCGAATAATCGCGGGGTCAAAGAGCGAATCTTTTGTTTGGCCGGCTGCACGTGCACGTATAACGCGCAGAGGATTTCGATTTTATTTCGGCCCATGGCTCTGTATGTACGAAACGAAGAGGGATGAGCGATTCTCTCGCAATCCATTGTTATCGGCTTGAAATATACGTACAATATAGATGTGTACGTATGTGCATACAGTCCCATAGAGAGCTGTTAGTAAAATTTCATACCTATAGGAAGGTACACAAGGCAACGACGACAACGAGAGCTTGCGATCGCATTCTTTGCAGTTCGGATCGATTGTCGCTGCCTGGGATTGTGAAATATAGGTATGTTTATAGTGTGACCTGCAATTAATAGTCACGTTTTATTGTAATTATTAATACAAGTTAAAAATTGAAAAATAAAAAAATAAGTTAAATCTTCAGTGTAATAATACATTTTAAAATGCGCATATGAGCATGCCGTAAAACTGTTAACGTCAGTTTAACGCGTTGGCTTTGAAAAATAATAAATGACTTGAAGCTTTTCATGAGCCTCAGCTTTAATTGAATCATCGGAACAAAATTAATCAAGAGTCCTCAATAGCTCAGCTCTCTTTTCTCTCTCTATTGCCCCACGCATGAAAGTGCATTTGTGCCTGAGTATTTTGATAATTCACTCGCTCTGTCAGTCAGCGCAACTTCACATTCGAAATAATCCGGACAACAGAGCGAATCACGCAAGCCATAACTGCATCTCGCGCTCGCACGTCGGCGTGTGCTGAATACAATAAGCCACTACGTATAATACGCGGTGAGAGGGTGTTTGTCTGTGTATTCTCGCGACAGCGCACAACAATTTTTGTCGACACACGTAGAGTAGAGGTAGCGTTGAACGGGTTTGGCCATGTGCAGTGCTCTTGTACTCGGTGCTGTTCTCTCGCGTCTTTTGTCGTCGTTCGGTATGTATGTGTGAGCTCGTGCGTGAGTAGAAACCGGGAGGTCAGTAGGTATAGAGTCGTGCGCAGTGCAGCGCAGCCCACAAATTAGTCTTTTCGCGCGCACCTACTTATTAAGTACAGTACGCTATCACTTGGTACTATAGCTACTGATGCGCTTTTGTGAAGCCGTGTGATTAGGCCGATCCATTCCTCGCACGGCTGCCACTATAGCTCGTATACGTATACATAGATCAGCTGCCGCACTCATCCCACACCTCCGTCTCTCTCTCTCTCTCCTTCTCTCTCTTTGTAATTAGCTAGTTAACAACGCCACATTCTATCTATCTATATTTGATGTCTATATACACATCGTAGCACTGGTTACATGTATATAGCCTGGGCGGGGGTCAGTAACGCTTCAAAGATCAGCGAGCATAAAGCTCGTCCGTCTATCTGCCGATGTACGCATGTGTACGTGCAAGCTCACCAGAGTTCGTGAATATGTGTGCGCAAACACTGACTCTGGCTGAAGATGCAGATTCGCGCATGAATTCGTGAGTTTGGACTTATTTGCGCGCAAATAAACTCGTGCAGCGCGCGATATATTCAATGTTGGTTTTCCAAATTCAAACTCACACGGTATTGGATGTTAAAAAAATTTTTTTTGCTTTTTCACAACTTTGCAAACTGCACATTTGAGAGAGAACTTTTTTCGCGTCGACTTGCCAGTGTTATGAAAGCTGATAGTGACAATAAACTTTATTTTCATATAACATAACAAATTGATTCTTGATACAAGAATCTCTATTCTGTTCCTGTGAATTCATATGTAAAATATCGACTTTAAAAAGTTTTTTTATAATCAAACTTTTTGCTAGGGGGCACAAGCCATGATGAGGAAGTATCGATTACATGAATTTTTAACCCGCTCGTAAAATAAGAGAAAATGGATAATTTTTTAATAGCTCGTTTTGAAAGATAACCACTACTTTTTTGTATGAATTTTTTACAAAAAAATTATCCAAGAAATTTCCCAAGAAATATCCTGCAGACTATAAGTTAATTTTAAAATAATCAGGCTTTGTGCACACTCTGAGACTTTATTATGACTTCCACATTAGGCCAAGTGATAATTAGATCAAAAGTTTGCTGAGTGGCATAAAATTTTGCATCATTTTTCGAACAGCTTATGCATGGAGCTGTAAAGCAAAGCTACATCCAACTCTTGTTGCTGGTCGAGCATGCATGAGTTAACAACACTATGGGATGTCGTAAAACCCAACCTTCTTTCGCAATTACAAGCAATATTACACCTAGAGTCAAACTTAGTTTAGAACAAAGTGCGTAATTCCAGAAAAATAAAGGCACATATTTGCAAAATTGAGTACGTCGCACTACATTGCCCACATAATGTATCCATAAAACAGCTTTTATATACTTGCTCTATATCAAGGAATCGCCTCACTAAGTTGAACAGTTCCACACACGGTACGTGCATTCGTGCGTGTCTGCGTGAACGTTACCTATAGGCATCTGTACGCAAGGACGAAACGAAGCTGCTAGTCTAGTTGTAGTCATCTCCTTTTCTCTTTCTCAAGAAGTATATTCCCGAGTAAAAAGTTAACTGCAAAGTAGCAATAGGGAGGAAGAGAGCAGCAGCTGTAGCTCGACTCACGCCATAGCAGCTTTGGCCGTGCTACACAGATCGTCAGACTTTCTCATTCCCTGTCTCGCGCTTTCTCTCTTGCTCGTCTCTCTCTTTGTACCCGCGCAAGCACGTCGCACTGCTGACTGCTAGAAACGAAGCTGGCTCTACTCTAAGAACTGTATATATATTTATATATAACACCAGGTGTTATACGTGCTGTGTTTCAGCTGTTTTGTTATTATTATATATAAAAAAAGAGTAAACTTTGCTGAAAAAGCGTACGAAGGAGATATCGATGCGGCACGCAGCTTTTCACTTAACACCAGACACCCCCGCGTACACCGTACCTGACTTTATCTATACATGTATATATCTTTCTACACGAGAAGTCTTCTTTCTCATCTCTTGTCTTGTATAGCTCGGCTATTATGCTGGAAGATGCCTTCTTCCTGTGGGGCCGCTCTTTACGAGCGTCGTAAAAATTTCCAACTCCCCATAGCCAATTGTTCGTTAATGGGAGCTTGCGCGTAAGCTCTCCCTCTCTCTCTCTCTCTCTCACTCGTGCACGCGCGCCACCTACCTATATACACCTATATAGAACATAATACTTCCTCCGGAATAATATAAAGACGGCAAGCGAGAAAGCGAGAGAGAGGGAGAGAGAGAGAGAGAGAGAGCGGGTGGCACACCAAAACTCGAAGACTCTGATGGATTATTGAAAAACTTCGACGTCTCGCCTCTTTCTCTCTGTCTTTATCTCTCTCATCTCGAAGCACGACTTATTATAGCGTATGCTATATTTAAGCGATGTGTATATAGCGACGATCCTCACTGCCTAGGTAACACCTGGATTATTAAAACTCACGAGCCAGTGACGACTCGTGTCTTTTAATAATTATGCCATCGTAATTCTTCATTCGTGAAATATTTTATTACATGACAGATTTTACGAGCGTACAATGTACGCTGTTACCTTTGCAAAATGAACATTTTTTTTCACTTTGTAGTATTTGTTTAACTGGTAGCCTATAAAAAGAGTTACAGAAGAGCTTTTTTGGACTGGAAAATAATTTTATTTTTTAATTTTTTTTCAATACTAACGTACCGGCAATAATACACGAAATGATATCGTGAAATGATAGCGCGATATAAATTTGCTGTTTTGTGTAAACTTTTTTTCGACTACAAAATAAAGTATATATTTATATGCCCCTTTAATTTCAAAACACTTTTTTGAACGTACAAAAACGTCTTCTTTTCTGGGTTTTTGATTCTATGAGTGGACCTTTGAATTCACTTGAACATATTATGCAAATTCTACGCGCACGAGTTGAAATTCACTAAATTTGAATTTCCTAGAAAATATTCGTTTTAAGAATATGCTAAAACTATATTTTTTACACACATTGACTGAAACGTGTCTAAGGTCAGTTTCTTCAATACTTTACGTCGTACCTAACAAAATGAAGCCAGGTAGGTAGGCAGCGACACTGAGCTTTTCTTTGTATACTCTCTCATTCCCATGTATTAACGCTTTTATAATTACTGACTCCTTAATTCTTACGCGTGTACAGCAGTTTCTTATGCCCAGATGTATTTTATATGTATATATACGATTACACTCGTGTGCCATCTTTTATTTTACACTCTTTCTCTGGCGAGATACAGCGCGTTATTAAATTTTCTAACGCTATGAAATTTCAAAGAAATATTAAAACCATTGTCTGGCCACGGCGAGGAGAGTAGAAGGCAAGTATCAGAGGTATAATTTTTGCAGCTCGCTCGTTAAAGAGTTTGCGTGATTAGCGCATGAATGGTGCAAAAGAGCAAAGAAAATAATTACCGTGGATGCAACATAATCTCCTTAACGATTATAATGAAGAAAGAAACATTCGTAAGATTATAACGAACAAACATTCGAAATGATTTACTTTCAATATTCATTCGGGGCTCGTGCCGTGCCCGGCGCAACAGCAGAGAAAAGCTGAAGAGGGTGAAAGAGCTAGCGTAAGAGAGAGCGAGAGAGAGACAAGAAGAAGCAAAGTTGGCTCGACACGGCTATCTTCGTGGCTGCAATCCGATCTCCAAACAAACTACCGAGAGAGTGAACTTTCGAGAGGGGAGCTTGCACGGCGCGCGCGTGAAATCTACGTATATAGTGGCACATACACACCCACACCCTAGGTGGATGAAACTCATTTCAAAACTGAACTTACCACGTGGCAGCCCGCGTACGTATACGCACAGTTGAGGCTATATTCAGGAGCCACGCGCCTTGATACTTAAGAACAGTGCGCGTTTTATCGATATCGTGCGCTGCATTATACCTTGAAACAATAGTCTAAACACATTCTTCATAAATAAAATGATAAATTTTTTTTCTCTCGCAGAGCGTCTGTATTGAATAGAATTTATTTGCATCAAAGAGCAAGTAAAGCCTATTGATACTATAAATATTGACAGTTCGTATGTGTGCACATCCAAAAGGACCAATATGTATATATAATATATAGAAAGATCCTTCAAAGGCCTTATACACGTGTAAGCCCCTCGTCGCCATCGTCGTCGTCGTCGTCGTCGTAGTACGCTAAAACGTGGCATTGAGTGAAAATTCTCACTTGCTTCCAGCTCCTGGTGTAAAGCTGTACGGTATATAGCAAAGCTTTTGCTTGGCGCGAGCTTTTTCCTAGAACTTGAACGTCGCGTACTGCACACACAACTCGATCTTGGGTTCGCGCGAGTATTCCGCTCTCGTAACAAATTTCACTCGGACAAATCCACCTGAATCCCTGGGCCCGGGGTATCATTTATTTGGCTGGAAATCGGGAAGAAAGCTCGAGAGCGAGCGACGCTCCCGTAGTAGCAGCAGCAGCACAATGGTAGAATAACGGAAGCATCGTAAGTACACGGGTAAGAGGGAATGAAAAAGCCTTGTACGCGCGGAGCTCCGAAGAAAAAGCTCGCCGTCTGCGTCTCAGCAGCTGCATATATATACCCTACAAAAAGAAAAAAAAACATTAAGGTGAAGCGAGTAAACGCTTGTTTCAATAAAAAAGAATAGTTGCTGATCCAATTGGACTTGTTGTTGCTTTCGTTGATTTTATATTGCTCGTTCGTATATACAACGGGCTGAACATATACACACCACCATAGCTTCGCAAAAGGTCTTTTTATGGACGCAGTTGGTGCGCGCGCACAAGCATCGAAAGAAAGAGAGAGCGAGTATATTAGACTCTCGATCTTGTTGAGAGAGGATGAAGTGATCACGAGACGAGACTTCAAAAGACTTGGGGGTTCCCCTTTTATTTTATTTATTTGTTTTTTGTTTCTTTTTTGTTTTTGCACTCGCGATCGGAAAACTTCTTTGAAGATTTTTTCCACGGTATCAGAAGGAGAAAAGCATTTAAATCGAAATCTCTTACTGCAACAATCATTGTTTGTTCGGTTACGAAGGGAAAAAAAAACGACGAAATTCAATATCGAGAGGCTCATTTTGACTGGTTTCAAGTCCATCTGATCCGTCAAGCTGATGAAATGAATTCGACTCTTTGAACAAATTACTTTCATTAAAAAACCTTCACAGGGCATTTTCATTCCGTTTAGGAAACTTAACGAACGCAATAGAAATCATTTTCAGGGCTCAAGTTTTTTTTCCCCCTAGAAAATGTATTTTTAATCTTTAACTGCTCGCGCGCTCGACGTAACACGCTTGCTTCGTGCAGCTCGCATACGTTTTTCCCACAGTATAAAATGTCACCCAGTTTTTTACTCAAATTGATTCTCAACCCGTACGAAATTCCTTAGGCTTATATATTTTATTTTACACGTCAAGTGAAAATCTAATCTCGCAAAGCCCGCGAGCTCTGACAGCTTTTCACACGCTCGCTCGCAGCACGGAAAACAGGGAAAAGAAGTAGTAACAGCGTTTCGAAAAACAGGTGCACACCGTTGCGTAGAAGCTGAAGTAAATTTCGCACGACGATTTCGGGAATTTTGCGAGAGAATTTTTAATACGTGCAACGCCACACATGTGAGGCGAGGGCCGAGAAAGAGGGTCAAGGCGTGCGCGCGTCTACACACGTATGCACTCTCGTAATATAGAGAATTTAAGCTTGCGAAGCGCGACCATCGCGAGCAGATTCGCAGAAGGCCAGACATATATGTGAATTTACGTATTACACCTCAGACCACGTGTGCGCGGGGCAATGCAGATCCTTTATTGGGGATATAAAGTGCGGGTCCCCAGTGACTTTGGACTCTCTACACGCTGCCTTTCGCCGCAGAGCTCGCGGAACATACTCGGCGTATTCCAATTGTTCCTACAGTGGGCGCATTTCCATAATGCCGACTCGACAGCCCTTCGTTATTTCCTATATATGCCACGGTGTTCAACTGCGCGCGAGCCATAGTGAGCGAGAAAGAGAGGCCGGATGTATGTATGTAGATGTATTCACTCCGTGCTATATATTATAGTACGTATAAAGCAAGTGATTGATGAAACATTTTTGCGAGAGGGCATCTTTGCATTGCTGCTTCTGCTGGCAAAAGCAAGGAAAATGTATGTATACGAATTGAGAAATATTCGACGTTATATATTGCATTATGAGAAGACTGCCAGCGATGTATTCTCTAGAAAATAAGCTCGTCAAAAAGGTTCGCATGCCACGCGAGAGTTAAGGCGAATAAATTAAATTTTAATCGAAAATGAAATACAAAAAAGTATTCGAAAATTTGTACCCGCTTGAGTAGCAAGGGAAGAAACGATCACGCGGAAGAGTAAGTATGCGTGTACTTTAAGTGCTGCTGCGTACATAAGGGAACGAGAGCGAAAAAAAATCATCAAGCATTGCATAATTCAATTTCGTACTCGCACGCGTACGATGTTTTATTCATGAAAAACCGAAGTAAATTTTATTTGCTCCCATCGCTCTAGCTGCTGGAATTAATTCAAATTTTCGGTAAACCTTTTGTGCGGTTATATAATACGGCCGCGCGTGAGCATTATACGTGTGTATAGTAGAGCCAAATCGGCGCCGCATGCGTGCACACACACGCACACGTTATACCACACACGATTGCTAGTTCACCACGACGACGCTGCAAAAGCTCGAATTTCTGTCGAACATAAAAGTTTTCCAGAGTTTTTCCCAAAAATACCCGGAAATTTGTTAAAAAGCAACTTTAACTCCACGAATATGTTTTTTTTTTGGTTTTTTCATTTTATTTTCCATTTGCCTTTTACTCTGCTTTTCTCTCTCTCTCTCTCTCTCTCTCTCTCTCTCTTGCTCCATCATTAGACTCGCCGTTTCATTTCTTCTACACGCGGCTGCTTGTAGAAAACGGTATATCACGAAGTTTCCGAAAACCGCAACAAGATCTTGCGACGTTGCTGTGCCCGTGCAAGCTCACTTCAAGCTATATAGGTGTATAATACATTATACATATAAGGCTTGTAGCTCCTGAAATGCGTGTCATATATAAAACAACCACGTCATTTCTCGGCGCGCAAAAAAAGCTTGAAATACCGCGCGACTCGAGAACGAGCGAAGCCGTCGTCGCCGCTACAGCCGCATTTATGTATGTGTATGCAAAATTTCGCTGTAAGCGCGAAACTCTAAACTCTACTCGCAGTGTAGACTGCAATATGCAAGTATACGTATAAGTTCCTTGGTATACGCAATGTAACGTCGTAAATGACTCGGCGTGTCCAAACTCGACGTTTGGCGCGCGCGCGTACGTCTCCTCTACGCTCAAGATATGCACTCTAGTTCGAACGTCGTGAGCCGCAAGCCCTGGGACGAGCTAATATTTTCTTAACGTACTTTCGTACATCTCAACGTTACTTGTAAAATATCAACATCGTACCTTCAGTAGAGCAGATAAATGTTTTCATAATTGTTATTCAATCGCAGCTCGGGAAGGTTCGTAGATAATAATACGTATCAGTTTCTCCATTCTACAACGACGTACGTGCAATATTTTTCCGTCCAAGAAGAGCGAATTTTAAAATAAAAAAGTTTATCGATATGCAACCGACACGAGTATCCAAATGCCGCTTGCGATTGCGTTCGAGAAAATACACACATATGTGTGAGTATGTACATTGTATTGACACATAAAGCGCACACACACACATAGCATACGGGCTCGCAAAAGCAAGCGTGCGCGAACCCAGAGAAATTGATATTCAGCCGCCGTGTTTACTTGCTTGCTGCACTCAAAACACGTCGTCGTAGTCGTCTGCGCGCGCCCTATTCACACACGCACATACTTAACTTTACGTATACTATAAACGCAGGGAAATACACGTATGTATGTATAGGTACACGTATGCACACATACACACTCACATGCATGTGCAGTATACGTACAAGCACATATATGGAAGCTGCAGCATCCCAGACTAAGAAGCCCTCGAGGCGCGAGCGAGTACACGCCTCGTGTTTTACATTTCAATGCCGGGCGTGCGATGTATGTACGCGAGCGAGCGCGCGAAAGATAATATGCTATACACAGGACTTGGACTATATACATATAAAGGCTGACGCTCTTTCCTTCTAAGGACACCAAGTATAGTATACCGAGGCAGCGTAGACGTAAGTCGTGTGCTTTTCGTCTCAAGAATGTGCCACACGTTGCGCTTCATATACATATTACATATACCTGCCTACATGCTATATATGTAACGGAACTAGATGGCAGTATGTGGGCATACATGACGTTAAAAGTATAGCTTCTACATAGTACTTAACCAAATTCACCGGGTATGGCTCTATAAAAAGAGGGCAAATGCATTTTCAGCTGTGGTGAGCTTGCAAGCTCGGATATATATTAATTGCACCGAGCTCACCCGATAAATTAATTAATCAAATTAACAGGTATAAAGGGATCGCCAATTTTTTTTTTTTAATACTATTGCGATCGAATAGCGGACCATGCTACCCTTTAATTCAAGCCACCTCTCTCTTTTCGGAAGATTAATAATAGCTAGGCGAACGTATTTCGAGAATGTATCCATACGAGCATATAATAGATCGGAACAACAATTAGAACTTGTAATTCTCCCCCGATTCTCGCGTGTGTTGCAAGTTTCTCTCTCTCTCTCACTCGCATACTCGAGCTTAAAATTAATTTGAAAACGCGCTCTTACATTCCTTTGAATTCCAGAGGGACTTAGACATAACAGTCCACTCAAAAGAACTTTCCTCTCTCTCTCTCTCTCTACGGGTATGTGCGGGAGCTTACGAAATTTAGAATGCGAAATTGCGACTCCCGTAAATGCAACGATGAGAAAGAGCCTCGGAATCGAATAAGAATAATAACAAAATTACATGGCTCGCCGCTCGACGAGCTGTTACAAAAAGCAGAAAAAAATACAGAGCTGGAGTAAACAAATCTCGAAACCCGTGCAGCCGTGTAAAAGAAAAAAGGCGTTTCTTCGATTTATACGCGCGTACGCCAGCTGGAAAAAGGAGCCGAATAATTTAGCTTCTATTCGGCTGCACAACTTAAATACAAATCATAGAAAATCTGAATAATACGAGGAATAGTAGCGCGGGTAGTGAAATAGCGGCAGCTACTACCACCACCACCACTACTACTACTACTACTACCACTACTGCTCTTCTTTCTCTTTTCTCTCACTCTCGTATACTCTAAAAGTTATTGCTCCTCTTCCAATAACTCACGAGCTTGTGTATATGGCTATAATATAAGGATGCGCAAGAGCGCGGGCGCGCAAAAATTTCAAGCAACGGCCCCAATTTCGCTTTTTCTCTTTCTATCTCTCTCATTCTCTGCCCGTTAACAAGTCGTAAAAATGTGTTTCGCGCTCTAGAAAACTTAAGAGTCACGGGCACACACGCAGGCGCGTATGATACGTATATACGTACAGTTAGAGAGAGAGAGAGATAGAAAAAAAGCTCACCGAATTCATCAAGCGTCGTCGTCGTCGTCGTTGCAGTCACGCGGCGCGTGCTACGCTCGCAGAGCGTATCATATAATGCACAGTTGAGTCGCGAGAGTGAAAATTGCCCGCGTCGTCAGACTACTACCGCAGATATGAAATAATTCTCCGAAGCTCATAACTTACTTTGAAACTCTGCTGCTTCTGCTGCCGGTGCTTCTACTACTGGCTTTTTCCGTGAAATTTATCTCGAGAAAATTTTCAAAGTGCTGCTATTGCTGCTGCTGCTGCTGCTACTGAGCTGCTCGTATCGAGTCACACTTGTACGGAAATTTCACTCATCTCTGTGCTTGCACTCGTCGAGAAAGACATTTTTTCGCAGTAATAATATGCTCACACGTGCTTATTATATTTGACAATTTCTTCATGCGAGAATTTGAATTTGATCGTTTTATGAGTGTATTATTGCGCGACAAACGCGTTTGCCATCTATAATAATTATTAAATTTTTTCACTTGTCTATTCGCATATTAAAGAGTCGTATGAGCTTTTTAGATGTTGAAATATTTTGTAGCTCCTCGTAACAATTTTGTTCACCCTTGAAAAGATTAAAAATTTGTTGTGATAAAATTGAAAAAAAAATACTCATTTATTCATTAATTAAATGAAGCACTACGCAGCCGCAAATCAATAAAATCAATTACTTACTGCTCAATATTTTTCCGTACAAAAGATTCAATGGATATCCAGCAACTTGATTACAGACAACGAAACGAATAAACTTTAGCCAAGTTTGCAACCGTTTTGATACGTACAAATTCGCCGACGTTATAGAGACCGGGGCCGAGCGAGCTTCGACAACAGAATGCAAGTCTCACAACGAATTCAATTCTGCGACGACGCCGATGACGATACCATCGTCGACCACCTCTTCTTGCATAATAGAGTGACAGAAAGAGACCATGCTTCGATAGCGGTACGTGGCTGCACGCGGTACACGTCAACACACGCAGCATATATATACACACAGCTCGACGGAGCGTAAGCTCAAAGAGAAGACAGATCGGTTTGTATGTGTGTGTGTATATATATATATTCAAAGAGCTGGAGTTGCGTTAGAGAGCGAGAGAAGACCATCCGTCCCTTTTACACCTTGGATACACGAGGAAGTTTAACGAGTTTATTTGAACAAGTCATCGCTTGACGCGCTCCCGCTCTCGCTCGCTCTCTCTCTCTCTCTCTCTCTCTCTCTCTCACTCTCCTTCTGTCTCGCATTCGCCGATCGCGAAAGATTAAGCGTTATTCGAACAGCTTACAATTCACCCAAAGCTGGCCGTTCTATACTTCTCACTCTCTCTCTCTCTCTCTTTCGTACATTCGCGCCTGCTTTACACCAGACACGTCTCGTGTATGCGCGCTCGCTTCTCTTCTCTTTCTCACGCTGGCTTCGCGCGTCTATATAGCCGCAATTTCCGAGATTTCAGGCTGAAGGCACATTCTCCCTTGAGAGATTAACAGCGCCACACGAAATGCTCGATGGGAAATCGCAAGAGCAAACTCTCTCTCTCTGCCTCAAAAGACATGGCCGTGCTACTGTGTATACTCATGAAGCTTTCAAATATGGCCTCACGTGTATGTGAGTGTATGCGTATATGTTTGTGCGGTCGCGAAGATGAGGGTGCAAATGGATGCTTTGCACAACTGCAAATCATTACTTCACTTCCACCTACTATTTTCACTTTGGCTCTGAGGTCTCTTGAATACTCCATGCAGCTACATTATATAAGTAGGCAGATGAATTTGATGTAGAGTCAACAAAATGTGGGAGCTTCCGATACGCACGAGTGAGACACGCCATTTCGAATAGAATCGCAGATGAAGAAGAAATAAAATGCTAAAACTATTGTCGATCTAACTAGCCATATAGTTTATTAAACTTGGTTATTTAGAAGATATCAGTTTTTTCTTCCTGAGTACTAACTTATATGTTTATATTTTTCTTGCATTTCAAATCTAATATCACACAAGTGAACGGCAGTTTCTACAGAAAGTCATTTTGATTATGTATTATTTCAGAATTTCTAATGAACTTTTTGTCGTGCATGGGAAGACGTTGGTTATTTTACTTAAATTTGATTTCTGTTAAAAAAAGCCCAAGTGAATTTAAAATCATGCTTATTCTATAATATAACTCAAGCTTTTATATCGATTATTATTTTACTGATTTTTATGTAAGTAAAGTATTTCGAATATTAAAATAATCTCTATTTAATTTGTTTTTTTACTTTTCTACTTTTCTCTTATTTGATTTTTTTAATTTTTTCAATTTTTAATTTGTTTTTAATTTGGTTTTTATTAAAAATTTTGATGTTTATTGATGAATTAAATATTAAATTAGTGCATTGAGCGGTTATCGTTCATTGTATGTTAATATAACATGATAAAAAGTTCGACTTCCCTTAAGAAGACACACACTCATAGACACTTATACATTGCATTAACCAATATCAGATTTGAAAACATGCATGATAGTGCGTAGAGTCTCGCGACGTATACGCATAGACAGCACATACGTATTCTATGTATTATCGTATATGCATAAGTAAGAGAGAGAAAGACAACTCAACGTAGTCAAGTCCGGGAGCTACGCCGACTGCCTTTGCTTATCCAGCTCTTAATTAAGTTGCCTCGTGTGTATACGTAAACACAGTCATACGCGCGTGCGAGGGCGAGAGAGAAAGAGATACGCGCGTCGAGTCTCGGCAGCGGGCAGCAGCAGAAAGCAGTTTTATGTAGCTGGCGCGGCAGCCAATCACAGCGCGCAGCGCAAACCGACGCTGTGGGATGTAATGCGAGTGCCCTGGAGGGGGAAAAAATCCAATATGTCCTCTATAGTTGAGGAGGTTTAACATAGGAATGTATGGGAGGTTTACAGTTTTTCGCTCATATTTCAAAAAATATGCAAATTTTCGGAAAACTGAGGACATCAATCGATTCCTCGTCAAATTTTAC